>APFE030400301.1:151443-179694 GCA_000404065.3 Pinus taeda | reverse complement strand
GAAATGATCCAAAACTTGTATGCAGACTCAGAAAGGCTCTCTATGGTCTAAAACAAGCTCCAAGGGCCTGGTATTATCGTCTTGACAAATACCTTCATCAACAAGGTTTTTCAAAAGGATCAGATGATAGCAATCTATATATAAAAATTGACAATGATAAATTGATAATACTTTCTGTGTATGTTGATGATATCATTTTTGGTAGCAATGAAGAAGCCATGAGTCAAAAATTTGCTTTGGTAATGCAGAAAGAATTTGAAATGTCCTTGCTTGGTGAACTCACATATTTTCTTGGTTTACAAGTTCAACAAAATAAAGATGGTATTTTTCTATCGCAAACCAAGTACCTCAAGTAGATCTTGAAGAAATGTGACATGGAAGATTCTAAACCAGTACGTACCTCTATGGTAACAGGATGTAGCTTCAGTGCAAATGATGAATCAACAACAGTACATCAACCAACCTACATATCCATAATTGGTAGTCTACTCTATCTAACAGGTACCCAACTAGACATCATGCATGCAGTGGGAATAGTTGGAAGATTCCAAGCAATCCAAAGGAAGCACACCTTTAGGCAGTCAAAAGGATTTTCAAATATCTTGAAGGAACACAAAAAATTGGTTTATGGTATCTTAGAGATATAGATCTTACACTTCATGCATATACAGATGTAGATTGGGCAGGAAGTGTGGATGACAGAAAAAGCACTAGTGGTGGTGCATTCTTTATGGGTTCCAGATTAGTGTCGTGGTTCAACAAGAAACAAAGTTCAATTGCATTATCTACAGCTGAAGCAGAATATGTGGTTGTTACATCTTGCTGCACCCAACTCCTTTGGATGATGCAAACATTGCAATACATTCAAATCACATGTACTCCATCCATCTCCATTCTATGTGATAATACAAGTGCAATCATTATTTCAAAGAATCTAGTCATGCATTCTAAGACCAAGCACATACCTATCAAATATCATTTTCTCTGGGAACAAGTGCTTGAACAAAAGGTCAAATTGGAGTATGTTCCCTCCAAGGAATAGGTTGCTGATATATTCACCAAACCATTGCCCAGAGAGACATTTGAATACCTTAGATAGAAGCTGGGAGTAGTTGATGCATCATCTTGTTGTTGAAACCTATCTGTTTCAGAGAACAGTCGTTGTACGCGAGTTTCATAAAGCATATCCACGTACATACACTGGTTGCTGTAGATACAGTAGTGTATATGTTGGTTTGAAGAATATCAGTGGGCCAGAATCAGGATGAAAAGAGTCTGATATGGGTATGACAGTGATCATCTAGTACAGGTTCAGGGGGAGCATATACTTCCAACAATGCATTATTGGCGTTATCTTAGAAGATCTTGGTACAATTTCACAGTTGCTTTTTCAGGTGGAACATGTGTAGAGGGAGATCATGGTTGCTGGTTTGGATGGTGATTGACAGATGCTGCTGCTGATAGTTGCTGATGACTATCACAGTCTTGCTTTAGATATTTTGGCTCTATGTCATATATATATTTTATTATCAAGGTCATGTAACGACCTATTTTGTTTCCCCACTATGCCTGGGATGGATGATGTAATGTTCTTGTTTTATCATGTATAAACTTTTGGTGCGTCCCCACTTGGTTGGGTGGATGAGTCAATCTTGGTATATCCCCACTTGGTTGGGAGATGGATGTATGTATGAGTCTTTGGTGATAGGAAGGTCATTTATGATGTATAGATTCATGTTCTTCTTGTAGAACATCTTTTTGCAGACCTTGCTTACAGTCAGGGGGAGCATGATCAGCACACTTCAGCATATCAGAAAATTCAGCATGTACTCAGGGGGAGCATAACCCTTTGCCCTTGATGAAAAAGGGGGAGAGTGACTTGGGGTTGCCATCAAGTCCAAAGGGGGAGATTGTTGGCTTTATGAGACAGTTTTGGTGTTATGACACAGGTGTTGTCCTTGATGGCAACTCACTCAGATGACAGATCACAGTTTCAGGATCACAGAATGTAGGAAAAAGAGGTGTAGGCAGGTTCCCCTTGACCAAACCGCGTATACATGCAGGATTGCAGACCAGAAGGCGTGTATGCATATACACGCACTTTCACACGAGGAAAAGTGCGTACATGTTGGAAAACTTGGTTTTGGTCCGTGGTATTTTGACTCATGGTATTGGTTCAAGGTATCTTGTCCGAAGTGTTGATCCCAGGTATTTGGTTCAAGGTATTGATTCTAAGTGGTTTTGGACCATGGTATTGAGTAAGGCCTAAGATTATAAAAGGAGGACGAGATCATTAGGCAAAGGCACTCAAGTAATTGAATATCTAATGAAGAGCAAGATCTAGAATACTGGTCATTGGGTTATGGTGCATAGCTGGATCTGAATCAAGGAAGAACCTGAGCGCTTGAAGAAGGATAATGTCTATTGATGGGTCAAGATCTTAAGGCTTGAAGAGAAGTATCTTTATGTGGTTTTGATCTTGTATCTGAATAATTGGCGCATGTCGTAATCTGTAAATATGATGATCTGGGTATAACTGATGTCTGAATAGTTGTAAAGGTTAAATCATCATTTGCAGATCTGTACGTAGGTTCATTTCAGCAAGGGTGCATATACACGCCGGTTCAGCATTTCAAAACAGCGTATACACAGGTTTGTCTTGAGCAAAGTGGGTATGCACGTAGGTTCGACACATTGAAGTAGCGTACACCTCATAAAATATGTTTTAGCTACTTCTGTTTGTTGTTGCAGTGTTCTGCGTTCTGGCTTGGGTTCTGGTTACTGTTACTTTGTTCTGGTTACAACATTCAGAAAAGTGATTGTTTGATTCAGTTTTGGTTAGTGCAAAGGAGATTGGTTGATGCAGATATGTTTGATGTTTGATTGATGTTATTGATGGATCTAATCTGAAAAATTAATGAAACGTGGTCCTTGGACGAAAAGAGAAGGTTGTAGCCTTCTGTAGGTCAGCACCTACGTACTAGTAAACACATCAACTAGTATAAGAGCTAGGGGGTTGTAGCTCCCTTCCAGGAGAAGTTGGAGAATGAGAGAAGGTTGTAGCCTTCTGTAGGTAGAAGCCCGTGTACTGGTATAAGGCTGCACTAGTACAACATTTGTAAAAAGAAGTTTCTTATTAAAGAAATATAGAGACGATTGCAACTGGTGGTTTTCACCCACATTGGGTTTCCACCTTATATCTTGTGTCCATGTGTGTGATTTCCTGTTCTATTTACTGCATCTAATTACTGGTTATATGGTTTTGATACATAGATTAAAGATCAACTAACTAAATTATAAGTTTGCATAGTATATGTTGGTTGCTCTAAACAAAGCTGCGTATACACACAAGTTTCATTAACAGAAGTAGCATATATAAATCTGTTTATGGAAATGAAATATTGTTAAATTGCTAATACCGATTCACCCCCCCTCTCAGTATTATTGCCAACATCTTCTTCTTCATAGTTCAACAGGGCAGAGCAGAGCCGAGTAGTGTAGGGTATTTCACTTGATGGTAGTGATAGTACCGATAGATAGGTGGATTAGCAGATGGAGTTCTCCCTAGTTGAGAGGGAGTGTTAAAATTGGAAACTAGGGCCAACCTCCATGTGGGTCACCTCATTTATGGCAATTGATATTTTTCTTGGATTCCTCTCATTGAGAGGTGTAGGATTGATCTAACGATCATCCGATTCTGACATGTATTATGGAAATATGAATTTATTTGTATTTCCTGACAATTTGTCAAGGTCTGCCAACAAGTAAAACAATGATTTTCACCCCGAACTAGTAAAACAATGATTTTCACCTCGAACTTATCCTCCAGATTCATATAAAAGGAGGAGACCTTGAGGCATGATGACACTCATCTCACCATCTCATTCCTCTCTCTCCTAGTCTTTTGGGTATGTGTAGGAGGAGGAAGGCACTCACACGTGGGAGAAGAAAGGACGCAGGTCTGTTATAGGGCAGCGTTGACCTAAGACTGACCATGGAGCAGGAGGGCTGTATTATGCATGCGTTGACCAGCGAAGAGGAGGTTTGACTGCGTTCTTGGGTTAGGTAGGCTCTCCTAGGCTAGACGCGTTGCTGGGTAGCCAAACGTTGACCTTTTTTATGATAGATTTGACAAGTTAGGGCTGGCTGCAATATTGTTGATATGTTGACTGTTGTTTGACCACGTTTCGTTGATTGTTTTGGGCTGCTTATTATTGGTGTTGGAGGCCGAGTTCCCCTAGGTTGACTTGAGGTCATTTGGGATCTATTTGACCAACTTTGAAATTGTTGGTTAGGGTGTTATTACTGTTGTTGTAAAATCATAGAATTGTGATATTGTACTATCTCTCTCTACTGAATTATTGATGAATATAAAAGAATTGATCAAAGGGTTTCCCAACATTGGGGTTTTTCCCTGGCTAGTGCCACATCTTATGTCTCTTGCCTTGGATTTCCTTTTGTTGTTTACATTTATGTTCTATTTGCATTTTACTATCATGTTGATGTTATTGCATATTGGAAATTGATTTTGGGCTAATAAGAAGATTTGAAGTAAATTTCTTTTAAGCATAGAACATACCATAATTTAACATAATTTCTACATCTAATAATTCAAAGTGGTCTATGCTTTATAAGTTCGTAGGGCTTGTATTGAACTAACAATGTTTGATTTCAACATGAGGAGGACATCCAAACGCAATTACTGTGTGGACATGTCTCTGGCACCTATCAATAATCTTCAAGGACAATCCAGGCTTTTAAGCCATAGGAAACAACTCGTAAGTTATTGAATAGAGCCATTTCAAAGCCATTCTAATACTATTATGCTCTTTACTTTTTATTTAAAAAACATAAAAAATCGTTAAACAAAGGCTCATATCTCCATTGATTATGGAGAAGAAGGAAAATCACAAAAGAAACTCAAGAAAGGGAAGTTAAGGAAAACAATGCATTGGGCTTATAGTGCTCACTCGCTAACTTCAATTTACTCTCATGACCCAATTGACCATTTTTTATGTTTTTCAATGTGTCTTTTTACATAGCCAATTTGTTAGGCCAAGAGGCGTTCTACATCCCAATATGGCAGTGATGCTGTAAAACGTTATGTAATGTAATTTTATGTTGACCCGGTCAAATTAAAATCATTAAAATAGGAATTCTATGTTATGTAATGTAATGTTAGGTATCACTTTTGAAATTATATGAGTTTTTATTAATTTTTGTTGGGTAGTTTAGGTAACCTTTCGGTCATGTTAACGACAGTTTTTGAGCTCTAGGTTTATGAGAATCCATGGTTTAGAACAATGGTATTCATGTGGGATATAACCTATTTAGAGGGGGAAAGACCCCTGGTAAATGTGTCCTTTGATGCCTTTGGGTGAAAAATAAAAAATCGTAACTGTTCTTTTGTGTTTTAGTGGATAATATTTTAAACATTACTATAGAAATTCTTTTCATATCATATATTTAAATATGAAAATTATATCATTTTAACTTTACGCTTTATTTATAGAAATTAAACCAGCCTACATTCGTCTTTACTCCGGATCTATCAAGTGCCAAGAGGGATCAAGTCTCTTGAGGTGTAAACCTTTCCTCAAGTTTTGTAGTAAAAAAAAAGTTTGCACCTTGGGAGATTTGATTCCTCTTGACACTTGATAGATTTAGAATTAAAATGAATCTAGATTGGTTAAACAATATTTAAGTCATTATCGAATACATTCTAATACTAAGCTTGTGTGTGTGTGTGTGTGTGTGTGTGTGTATATATATATATATATATACCAACCCATCATGTCATTGAAACAAAATACCAAGAGTATTAGAGGATAATTCTCCCTTTTACTATATCAAATCATATATAAAAGATAGTTTTGCAAGATGTTGTCAAGGAATGTAGAGGGGTTTGTAAATAAAGGATTGCATCATGTGACATTTGTATGACATGAAGAATGCTTATAAGAAGTCATACTTAGGACCCTTCAACAACTTTGAGAACATCATCGATGATAAGGGGAAGTGGTCTTGGCCAAAAGGACCTTACTACATCACCATAATAGCCTCTGCAAAATTTGAGTCTCCAAGACATGTAGAAACCTCTTAGAGTCCCACATGGCACTATCTTATGAGTTCTTAAACATTTTATGTACTTTAATTTAAAATTCAATTAAGTATACAAGTTAGATGTGAAGCACTTATGTAATATAATTTATAATTGAAAATTTAAACTTCTCAATTCCTAATTAAATCTTAAAATTTATGAGTAACTTTTACTTAATCACAATCATAAAAATACTACTAGAGTAGTCATATAAATTAAATGGCCGGTAAATGTTGATACGCATCAATTCATAATAAACATCACAAAACTTATTATAATTGCCTATAATATAACTCTTTTTTATGTTTTATTCACTAAGTTGTGTGAAACGTAAGATGACTACATGCTTAACCTTTGGCCTGAGAAATCATGGCCTAAGGGAATCTAAGCCATCAAAATCACTCGGGGATTGCACCTGATCTGAGCTACACCTTCCCTTAACATGGTTAGATTTTTTCTCACGAAGTTTTAAATTGGTGACCTTAGCATCACAAAGTGCCTTAATAATACACCCCATCAATGTCTATTCTACACCTTGTGGACCTAAATTATAACATATTTTTTTTGTCAGCCATAATGCTTCTATTAATTCATCCAACATGTCTGCCCAATATTCATTGTTCTTCTAGCCTCACTCCTACATAATTTGTTGGCCATAAGGGAAGTGCAAGAACTAATTACGAAGTGCTAGAATATACTGAGGACACAAAAACTAAATGACTAGAATGCCCCAAAAACCTCTAAGATAAAGAGACAACCCACAAACATCAAGGAGTGAGAGGATTTGTTACAGTTGGATTATCCAGTTTGTTATCTGATGGATATGGGGACCTAGGTTTGCCACATACATGGAATTCTAAGTGAGTCAATCTCCCTTCCATGCGCTCCATTCTCTCGGACAATCTCCATTGACCCCGCCGAAGTGAAGCAAAAGGATCATGCATATTCCATTGATTGTTCTACAAATCATTTATGAAGCTCATGACCTCATTTTAGTCATCGTGACGATTTTGTTCGAGTTATTCGAGGAGAAGGGTGATGTGCGGTAGTTGGGAGTCCAATATGTGGAAAGGGGGAGGAAGAACAACACGAATAGGAGAAGGGGCATGATTAAATACCAACTCATCCTCTAGATTCACTTCCACTACACCATCTCCCCCCCTCTCCATGGCTTCCCCTCCGTGCTCAACTCTTTTCCCTCTCGACCCTATCCCTCTTCAAACTCTTCCATGTTGCCTATACATTATCAACCCAACCCCAACCTGCTGAAAACCACACCTTACCTCCAATAATACACAAAATTCTGATAGTACCTCCAAGGCCCTATATGCAACAATAAAGTTCCCACAGAGCCAAGGTCAGGCCTCTCTTAGGAATTCCAACCCTCAGTAAGAGCTCCAAATTCTCTCTGCCAAAATGCCATCACAGATTGGTACAAGAATCCTCCCCTCAATTACTTCTACTCCAACCAAATTACCATAACACCCCTCAAAGTGAAAATGGTGCTCTTAAAGCTTTGAATATAAGCCAAAAGGCCCAATTCGCTTAGACCAAAGAGAGAGACTTTTGTAGTCAATAATAGGATGGGTATTCCCACTCACAACTGAATTACATAAACATAAAAACACCCAAAACAAAACATAGGCTCTCCATGACTGAAACCATGCCAACCTTTATCTCTGAATTCTGGTCACGAGCCTTTGAATTCCAAACTAGACTCTCATTTAACCAAGAAATAATACAACTAAAAGATCCCACCCCTCGATTGAATAAAAGTATTACATTAAGAAGGCCAAAAGAGCAAGCAATGATGCTTACCAAATTGAATGAAGTGGAAAAACAACAAAGAAACACCCCTCCAGTTGTCGAATTATATGTGTGTCTTCCCTGGATTGAACTATTCCAGTAGCATTGCAAACCCCAGCTCTCCGCCTCACCAGGATCCCAAACTTGACTCGTCTGGCCTCCAACAACATCGCCGATAATTCTCCACTTACATTCAACAATTGTTAATGAAGAGTACCAAAACCTAAGGAGAATGCACATGTTGGAGGCTTGCACATATTCTTCACAACCAACACCACCCTCCTAATTTCCCATATCCTAGCTCACAAACATCCAGACTAAACTTGCCAACCAACAAATAAACCTATTGTCTGATATCTTGAAACTACCATGCATTATGTAATGCATACCACTAAATAGGCAAAAAGGCATAACTACTTTGGAAATAAATCTTAGCTAGTGATTTGTGTATACTACTAATAATATTTTAGAATATTCTATGGAGGTTAAATCCCTACCATCCACCTAATAATTATTGACAATTAAATTAAAATTCTGGAAAACCTATTCCAAAATAGACATACATATCGGCAAAAATATAGAGTTAATTGAGTTAACATAAAGAGAGAGAGAGAGAGAGAGAGAGAGAGGAGAATTAGTTACATTTGGCTATAACATTTCTAGTGGAAATAACTATTTTGCCAAAATTGTTCTATTTTTGTACTTAGCTTTCAATGTTATTATGTACATATTGGCATATATCCACAACCACTCCAATTTTGTGCTTAACTTATATATCGAGAGAGAGAGAGAGAGAGAGAGAGAGAGAGAGAGAGAGAGAGATCTTCTAACTAAGTAATCCTATGGTGATCATAGCATGCCCCTTAATGTTTTTTGAGCACAAATTATAACAAAATCCAAGTATTTCCTCACATCATCAAGGTTCAATAAACCAAATTTTATTTTAATGAATATTAATCATAATCATTATATATACATATATGCATATGTATATATATTAATTCCCCAACCTTTAATACCCCACTAATATTGTAATTAATTATGTTTTTTTTTTTTTGAAAATCAAAGGATTTAGGTTATATTACTTTGAGAAAAAAAACTTGATTATAACATAGATGGATTTATTTGTTCTTCCACTGGGGAGGGTAAACCATTAACAAAGAAGCAAATTTTTCATATTTCCCATAATTTTTTTGACTTGAGGATTTGAGATTTTAAACAAGAAAAATGGTTTTACATAGACAAAAATACATAAACCAAGAGACCAAAATACATTATGAAACAGGTAGAAGAAGAAAGACTAAACAAAGAGGGCATCATTTTGCCTAAAGTTGCACATGAGTTGTCATTTTGCAGGGCGTTGAGTATGAGATGTGGGCAACTTGCCTCCCTCTCGTGTTATTATTACAAGTCATGGACAATTGGAAAAAGTATTGATTCACACCCACCTTGGGAAAATTGTAATTAATTGTGTTAATGATGCATGTATGGACATGTAAATGTAAAATGGTTAAAAGACCCATAACAATTATAATTATGTTTTTAATAGAATTTGACGAAGAGGTGGAGACTTTGTACAATCAAAAGTGATGAGAGGAGGGAAGTTAGCAAGGGGGATATGGTCATAAATCTAACCATCGAAATACCCTCGCTAATAAATCATTAGGCTAAGCCAAATATTTATTTACCCAAGATGGTTAATTTCCTCAAGAAAATATCAATAGGGAAGGAGTTGGTAGTTGAGCCACAATTATGAGAGTAGTTGGGTCTATACCCAACTGTCTCATCTAAGGGATGATAAAAGTACATCCAAAGGCTTCTAAGGGTCTGACTAGAAGCTTCTAGTTTGATCATGAAAATAATGGAGCTAACCCAAGATGGAAAAAGGAGAGACTTGTGAGGATTGAAGCAAGTAATTAAGGGAATAAGTAATTGATGGGGGAACAACCGAATGAACAGTGGTGTGAAAGAGGCAGATAATTGTGCACATGTGTGAACTAGAGCTATCCGTGGAGGAGAAACCCACAAAAGGGAAAACAAAGATGCACAAGGGTTCTAAGACACAACATCTTGTATGTAATTGTGATTCACTTGAATTAGTGGGAGAAGTTAGTGTTGAAGCCTTAACTAGAGCTAGAGGGTCAAAAAGTGTTGAGAAAATGTATAAGCTAGGAATTGTTGAAAATATTTTTGATTGAGCACAAAAAGAACTAAAAATGGGGTAGTACCAAGGAACTATTGGATCAAAGAAGGACTCCCTTTGTGTTGAGCTAATCCCATTTTGGTAACACTATTAATGATAACAAGCCTTAGCTTAGAAGGTTGAATGACAATATACTAATTTATTTATGAATGGAGGAGAATGGCCTTCATCCTTACACCACTAGTAGCTTGAGAGAGAGGAATTTTCCCTTTGGGTGTTTGCTGTGCGTAACAACTGAGAAACCACCCATAACAATTGGGTAGACTCTGGGCTTAATGGGGTTCTAAGAGAACTTGTTTAGTTGTAATTGATGAAGGAAAGTGACCTTCATTACTCCACCCTGTAATGGTTGAGTGAAAATTTCCCTAACGTCTTCATTGTTTGGCTCGAGGGTGGCCACCTACAATGGATAGAACAAATAAATGAGCCTATGTTTGGGTGGAAAGTGGCTCACCCTTCATTAGTTTTAGGTACCTATAGACCTTAATCAACTAAGTTCCCTTCTAGACTTTAGATTTGTAATGTAAACCATGTTCAATAAGAATATAAATGACATTGATGAATTGTATATAGTTATGTGTTTGTTTTTTGAATGAAAATTTTAGTCTTTTTGATTAGTAGCATGACATGAAATGGGGAATTTTGACTATGATTGTTGTGTAATATTTACATGTATGCCTATTGATATTTAGTGTGCTCTTGTGATGTATTTTTCATTATTATGATCATGGGACTAAGATATTCTTAGTCCTTGTTAACTTTAATGGTTATGCCTATGATAAGCATTTTTTCTAGTAAGATATTGTGGCTAAGAAGATGGGGGTGTCAACCCGATAGTCTATTGAACAACCATGATGGTCATTTGGTTGTGGAAGACTCTTGATAAGTCACAACCATGGGAGCTTGGTCTACTCTAGATAGATTGGAGAAGCTTTGAATCTATGGCTTACGAACAAAGGGTCCCATCATTGGTGTGGACCTAGATGTAAGAGTAGTAGTCTTGATTTTAAATTGGAGACTCAAAGGAAAGAGTCTTCACATAACCTATTATGTAAAGTATTAAAGAGTTCATTAATGAACTAGTAAATTAGTGGAAGGATTGTTAAAGGACTTGAAGTGGGTGTGTATATATGGTATTTTAAGTGAATCTGAATAGCCTTTACTAGGCCAACTATGGAATTGAACGATTATGTTGTATCCTTATTTGGACAACTCTGCAATTAAACAACTGAAAGGTATCCTTATTGATGATAGAAAGGATGAAAGGTATTCTTGTGTTTATGCCTCATAAGGGCTATGATTCTTGTGGAAGTAGGCATTGAAAATGGGTTTTAGTTGGTTTTGTAATGGGATATAAGCCCTATGTTTATATAGTTTAAGGAATGACTGATAGGATTCACTAAGGTGGGGAAACTATGAACATTGGCCTCATTATTACTTATTTTGAGAAATTACTTGGTTATTTACAGAGTTTGGTATGCCTTATAGGCTAAAGAGGACCCTAACATCCTTATAAGGACATGGAAAAGTATAAGCCATGTCGAAGTCATTTTAAATTCCCAGAAGTAAGCTATAAACTCTCTATTAGGAGCATGCTTTTTGGAAATTTGGGGATTAGAGGCTTTGGCCCTAGCCCCTAGTCATATGGTTCGATTGGGGGGAGGGGGGGTGACCGAGGACCTATATAAAAGGGGATTAATTTTATAAGGGATGAGATGTGTTAAAGGTATTTTAAATAGAAGAAATTTGTGGACAACCATAATTTGTTAAATGTCAAAGTTTAGGCACTGAGATTTGTGAAGTGCCAAAATTTAGGAATCTAGAATCTATCAAGGATAAAAGTTAAGGATTTTAGAAATTATAGTGAGTGAAATTTATGGAAAACCCTAGATCTAGATTCTAGGTAAGAAATATGTGAGGTAGATAAGTGGAATCCACATGGAATAACCCATGTCATGGATTAGGTTTGGGGAAGGTGACGAATGACATATGACATGTCATAGTTGACATAGTGGAAACATAGATAGGTCAAGGTGAAAAAACATGCTAATGCAGATTGTCATCATGGCATGCTTGCATGGAAAATAAGTGCAAATAAGATGACATGGTGGTTGATGTGGGGCTCACATGGTGGAGGTGACATGAAGACTAGGAATCTGAGATCCAAAATTTTTGGGAAAAGGGATTTTTATGTTTTTTTGAATCCATATGTTTTGGATATCTAAAGGTCTAGGAGTTTGACCTAGGTTGACCCAATATTACATGGTAGGATGTTGACGTGGATCGAGGCTACAACAACATTGAGGTGGATGCCCAAGTGGCAACTAGCTTGGATATGACATGGATATATTCATACAGTAGGTGATATTTATTTCCAAGAATCTAGATATTTAGAGATATAGATCTTTTCTTAAGTGGATTTTCTAGAGTTTCTGGATAGTTGGAGGATTTACTAGGTTTACGAAGCAGTTGACCCAAATTTGGAAAGGTCAAATGTATCTATAAGACCAGAGATATGGGATTTCTTATCAAGTTGATTTATGAAAATCCCATGTTTAGATGTGAGTTGGGTAGGCTGATGTGTACAACTTGTGGATGTGGCCCAATGTGGTTTTGACACATGGATGGGATAGATGGAAATGTGGCATAAAAATGGACAATCTTCTAATGACCAGAACTCTAGATCCGAAGCTCAAAATTGGATAAATTTATATTGTTGGAAAGCTCTCAATGAGCGAAAGATGATAATGGCCCTAAAAAACAGTTTGAAGGTGGTTGAAGGAAGAAGAATTTTGATAACCCCATCTACATAAAGTAACCTTAGAGGTCATGTTTACACACTCCTTGCACTCAAAAGGCCTTGAGTGGACTAGGTGGTTTATAGAGTGGTATTAGAGTTGTGGTTCAAACACTAGGCCTAGAAAGCTAGATATATATTGCAAAGGTGAATTTGGAGCAAGGAATAATGTCATGAACCTTGCACCTTAAAAATGATAAGAATTCAATGAATATAATCCACTATGAGGGTAGTATCTCCTTTTACAATGAATCAATACAAGACAAGATATGATTATCCTAATACTAGGTCCTCTTGATGTAGGGGTGTGTGTGTGTATAATACTAGTGCTACAATTATAATGAAAGGGTACAATGCAAGGTTCCAGGCTATAAAAAAATATAGAAATAAAAATGCAACCTTATAGGGGCCATAATGCCCTGGTATTAATTTATCTAGACACATGCCATGAACCATCTTTTCTTATAAGCATCATTAGTGGGGAAGAGAAAGCACTTTGGCTAGGTTGAACAATTCTAGCCTTTGACATTTCTTGAATAAAATGCTCAATCTCACTCTTCTATGCATATGGATACTTGTAAGGACTAATGTTAGGTGGTACACTTCTAGGTTGCAAATTAATAACATGGTTACGATCTCGAGCATGTGGAAGACCCTTAGGAATCTCTCCAAATACCTTGGAATGATTGTTGAGCACAATTGTGCAATTACACCACAATATTCCTTTTTGAGTACTTTTGTATGCTATTAGAGCTTATTGCTTTAGAGGGTTTCCCTTGGATACCTCTAAGATTAATTTCCATTCCTTTTGAGGAAAATATTGAGAAAATGTCCTGAAAATTATGGGCTACTATTTCCAATGTTTGCAACCATTGGACCCCTAATGCAACATCAAAACCAGCCATTTGCATTGAAATCATGGGACTATCCAATAAATACTACTTCATGTTTAGCTAAATGCTATGGAACTTCCCTAAATAATTTATGGTACCTCCATCTGCAATCATCACTTGAAATTATGGCGCTATAAATACAAAGAAATTGAGAAGTTTTGCCAATTTTTAATCAATGATGTTATGGGTACTACAAGAATTAATCAATACTATTACATTTTTATTTTTGATATATCCATATAGCTTGAGGGTTTTTGGAGTACTAATGCTAGCTAAGGCGTGACAAAATATTGTTGGAGTAGTCTCTTTTATCTCTAGTTCTTAGGATGGTTCCAATTCTTGACCTTCTTTCTCATCATGGACTATGTAGAATAATTTCTTCTCATCACATTTATGTCCCTTAATGTACTTGCTATCACAATTGAAACATAGTACTTTAGCTCTTATTTCATTCATTTGTTGAGGTGTCAACCTTGTTGGTTGAGTAAGGTTAGGATAGGGCGCATGATGTTCTCTATAGTTGTTAGTGACCACTCTTCTAGTAGCCATAATTTTAATTTCAACTTTCCTTTCTATGTTAAAAGCATGCTCTATGGATTTAGGTTCAAAGTTGCACACCTGATGTTGAAGGCTTTCCATCAAAGTTCCCATAAAGAGGTCTAATAACTTGTCCTATGAAATGTTCTTTTCCATGATACTCAAATTTTGGAATCGTTGAATGTGCCTTGTAATTGGACTAATTTTCCAAAGATTTACTAATTGACCAAAGAACATATTGCTCTTAATATCCCCATAATGCGATATCAATTCCTTTGTAAAAACAAACCAAGGTACAATAAAATCCTTATTTTCTTTCACAACTCCATTGATATCATACGAATTGATCTTTGTCTAAATACATGGATGTCACATTTAAATATTTACTTGATAAATGTACCTATTTACCTATGTCATATTCACTTGGTGTAGATTAAAGTATTGCTCCATTTGGAATATCCATGTTATAGGATTGTTTCCATCAAATTGCCTCATATTAATCTTTGGAATGAAATAGTTCCCTGTTGTTAACTTGAAGCCTTGATGATGTTGATATTAGATTAACAAATTTATGATTATGGTTCTATGGTTTAATAATTGTTCTCTTCAATTGTAATAAAATACTCCCCTTCTGTGATTTAGTTTCAACACAAATGTTCTCCTTATTTTCATGATTTATTGAGATATCCATATATATTTTGGAAAGTCTTTCTTTGAGAAGCTTTTCCATAGACTTCATGAATTTTTGTATTTCTTCCTGTTTTCCTCCTTCTTTTGTTACATATTTTTTTGTTGATTCTTGTACTCATGGCTATTGACATTCCAACTTGAATACTTAGTACAAGACACCTTTTATTTCTTTATGAGTCATGGATGAGCTTTCTGGAGGTTTAAGTGGTGAATTAACTTTTGAAACAACTTTAGGATCCATGTGAATAAATAATAATTCTCCTCTTTTTCCTATTTATCAAAAAAATTGAATCAGAAAAAGTAGATCTTCCAATTAAAAGTTATACCAATTGTAAGTTACATACCTTTCAAAACTCTAATTTGTAGAGTCTCTGAATGACTAACATTTTTCCCAATATATTTTTGAAATTTGAGCCCTCTTGAATTTAAAATTTTAATTGTAGTACTTTGATATGTCTTCTCTACAAATCCACAGTTTTGAACAAAATTTGGTGTGCCATGTGAAAGTTATGGTAAATTTCCCTAAACCTGTTGAATTTTGGCCTCTTCCAAAAATATATCTTGTATAACATGTCATGTATCAAATTCTTTAAATATGATTATGAAAATATTACCTGAGGCACCTTGTTATGTATACATAGGTCCCTAAAAATTTCATAGTTTGAAATTTGTTTGGGAGAAAGTTACAACAAAAATTTCAATATCACTCATTTGGAACTTGTTTCAGTGCAAATGATCCAGGAGGATCCATAATGGCCCAAAAATAAAAGTATTCAAAACTTATAAAAACTAGGGTTAGATCGAAGAGCTCATAACAAGGAATACAATGACACAAATAATGCCTCAATCCAAGTTTGTATGCAGAAGTTATGCTCAGTCAAAATTCGGGTCAAGCTTAGAGAAATGATAGATTTAGTTGTAGCTAGACAAATTTTGGACTTGGCCAAAATTTCTTATCAAGCCAAACTTGGCGGTTTGGGGCTAAAGTTAGAAAGGACCAGTTAAAAGGAGTGACACCACTATAGTTGGAGGAACTGCCAAATATGGAAACATTCGCCAAATCTGACAACATCTAACTGTGCATGAAGTGGCCCAATAGCATGGGGCCACATGGCACAACCAAATGTGGCCACGTGGCCCAACCAAATGGTGCCACGTTGCACCCAACTAGTGGCCAAATTAGCTTGATCGACTAGGGAAACGAGTGGTTGATATCATCGGTCAATGTTTAAATAAATGAATGGTTATTCAATGGTTAATTTTTATGTTTTGAAAATAACATAGTTAAACAAGGACAATTTTTAAATATATAATATAATGGCTAGTCAGATTTGAGACGACGACCACGTGGCCGACCCACCAATCTTAATCCCAATGGACGCCCATACCAAACATTTCGTATAACAATCAAATGGCACAATGGTTCGAAAAATACCAAACGGTTATATATTGTTGATGGGTGGTTTAATATTCAATGACTTGTTACTGTCGACAGTTTTATATGTAAAAATGGGGTTCGGTGGGTTTGAATCCCTCACCCCTCCGCCAACCAAATGATTTCAATGTAACGGCCCAACCGGGATGCCAGCTAGGTGGACCTTTGTTAACTCTACCGATGCCACCCCTTCTAAAACCCACTCTTTCATTTGATGACGGGATGGAGGGTCAAGGATGGAACAACGTAGTGAAATACAAAGTGCCATGAATCGTGATAGAGCGGAATAGTGACATAGAAGAAACCTGGAAGGAGGAACCACGTGTGGGTGCATAGATTGAGGAGGAATATTCTAGGAGAATATTTTCAGAGTATACCTATGGGGAATTTGCTATGGAATCTAGAAGTTTCTTTGAGGGGCCAAAGTTGACAAAGATAGAATATAGTCAAGTTTATACTCAAGAATTTCGAAAGGATTTCACTGATGTAGTTTGTTTGTGGACCTGAGTATCCCATTTTTAGGTCACTCCCAGAATTGGAGGTATAATGATGTATTTTTCCATGTACTCATTTTCATTTTTGTTGAGATGGATGAAGAGGCCTCCCCGCTATCGAAGCAAGGCCCATAGACATAGTCCACATTGGATGAAATCCATTATCAAACATTGTATGCATTGTATTTATGGTCTCCTTTTATGTTGCTTCTTCTTTGAGTGTTTACACATATTGTTTTACACGATCTTTCATGCAATTATGAAAACATAAACGAAGAAAAGATCTTAGATCATGTTGGTATTCAAGCGATATTCTTGTAGATGTGAATTCCGAGTGTGGATGATAGCCAGGGCCAAACTCAAAGAGGCTGAAAGTCAAATTAGTATTTTGACCCAGATATTAGACATGTAACACAAAGAAATAAAATGGAGAATGACGATGTTCGCTCTGATAATGACAAAGCTTTCCATAAAGCTTTCTACAAGACGATGAACACGTTAGATAAATTGTTTGTAGATTATGAGAGTAGAAAAGAAGAAGCCAAAGAAATCATAGGAAAATGCTTCAGTAAATCAAGGGACTGGAGGAGAACCTCTTGAACCTCCATCTTCATCTTCAAGTAAATGTTCTTCTTCTTCTTCATCTCATTCTCATCATTCAAGATCCAAGAACTTGAGGAGATCAACTAGAGCATTCAAGCATAGAATGATGAACTGAGAAGGCTACTACAAGAAGAAGAAGAGGAGAAGCAAAGATTGTAACTTAAGTTGCAAGCCATAGAAGAGGCCTTGGAAAATTTGAAGTGTAGTGAAGGCTTAGCAAAGCCATCATCGCCATCTTCAAAATTAACAATAGATGAAAACATTGCCAATGTTTCTTCAGTTTCATGTTCTCATTATGATGATAATTTTGGTGATTTTGAAAAGCACACTATAGGAATTGGTTCAAATCTAATGAAAAATATGGGATATGAAGGAAAGGGCCTAGGAGTTAATGGCCAAGACATTGTGAATCCCATCAAAGTGGTGGAACTACCTAGATACGTAGGATTGGGATATGACAAAGAGGAAGTTAAAGAAAGACAATCTAAACCCACAGAGACAGGAGAGCCTTCAAGCGACATTTTTGAGTCAATGCAATATGTTGAAAGCACATCAAAACTTTCCAATGATAGTGATAATTTCAAAGGAAGAACTACATCAAGTTCACCTCGCTAGAGCTGCACCAAAGACATCCATTCAAGGAAGGATATGTCACCCAAGAAGGAGACGAAAAATAAGGTCGAGAAAGTATGGACGAAGAAAAACCATTGCAACCATTGCAAAAAGGGTGGACATAAAAAATCCACATATTGGAAGCTCCATCCATACATGCCCAAAGAAGGACCAAAAGCCTACGAAAGCACCAATAAATGAAGCAGTTCAATAAGGAATTCAACTACAGGAAGAAAGCCGATTAGCCTAGTTAGGTAAGAGATGAGTAGTCTTTTGAAGTAGTTGAGCATGGCCACCATTGTAAATCACATGTTGCTTTTTGAATACCCCATAGATGTGAAAAAACTTGTAAAAGTGATGAAGTGTATAACATCACTTGAACATGAAACATAGTGATATTTTTGCCTTTAGCTGGATAAAAAAGGGCATGGGTTTTGCTGTAAAACTTGACCATGAGTGTTTCATAAACCCTTGGAAAGTATGGTCTTGTTTGGACTCTTGAAAGTTGTGAATGCATTGAAAACTACATATTTTCATATGGATACAAGTGTCAGCTTCATCATTCCTAGTTTCGAAGTACAAAGGTGAAGGAAGGGAAAGTGTGGTCTGTCAGAGACATTTTTTATGTATATCAAAGTACATCACATTACAATACCCATTTTTACTTTTGGAGGACCAAAAGATCCTCAGTGGGGAGGAATGACCTAAGAGGATCCCTAATGGCCCAACTAAAAATCTTAGAAACTTGGCAAAACTAGTGTTAGATCGAAGAGATCATCATAAGGAATACAACGACGAAAATGATGCCTCAATCTGCATAGATATCGAGAAGTAATGCTCAGTCAAAGTTCCAATAAATCTTGGGAAAAATGATAGATTTAGTTGTAGCTAGACAAATTTTGGACCCTTCTCGAAATTTGCGGTCCAGCAAAACTTGGTGATTTTAGGGCTAAAGTTAGCAGAGGTCTAGTTAAAAGTAGTGACACTGCTACAATTGGAGGAACTACCAAATATGGTGACATCTAATTGGGCATGAAGTGGCCCAATAGCATGGGGTCATGCGACCCAACCAAATGGTGCCATGCAACCCAACCAAATGGTGCCATGTGGCAACCTACTAGTGGAAAAATTGGCTTAATTGACAAGGATAGTGAGTGGTTGAAATCAACGATCAATGTTTAAACATAATGAATCATTATTCAACGGTTAACTTTTATGTTTTAGAAATAATATAATTAAATGACGACGATATTTAAATATAGAATACAAAGACTGGTCGAATTTGAACCGACGACCAAGTGGCAAACCTAGCAACCGGAAGCCCAACAAACACCCAAACCAAACATTTGTTAAAACAATCAAATGATGCGATGGTTCAAAAAATACCAAACGGTTATATATTATTGACGGAGGGGTTAATATTCAGTGGATTTTTATTGTCAGCTTTGTTTTATATATAAAAATGGGGTTCAATGGGTTTGAAACTCAACCCCTCCGCTAACAAAATGACAGCTCGATGGACTTGTGTTAACTCCGCCAATGCTAACCCTTAAAAAACCCACTCTTTCATTTGACGATGAGACAAAGGGCCGAGGATTGAAGAACGCGACATAATACAAAGAGCTAAGAACTATGACAGAGTGGAACAATGACAACGATGAAACTTAGAGGGTGGAACTACGTGCAAGCAAGTGGATTGAGGAGGTATATTCTAGGGGAATATCCTTAGAATATTCCTATGGGGAATTTGTTGTGGAATCTAAAATATTCTATGAGGGGTCGAAGTTGATAGTGACATAATATAGTCAACTTTATACTCAAATTGCTCAGAATTTCAAGAGGATTTCACCGATGTAGTATGTTTGTGGATCTAAGTATCCCAATTTCAGGTAACTCCAAGGATTGGAGGTATAATGATGTATTTTTCCATGTACTCATTTTCATTTTTACTAAAATGAATGAAGAGGCCTGCTCACTATTGATGCAGGGCCCAGAGACATAGTCAACATTGGATGAACTCCATTATCAAATATTGTGTGCATTATCTTTATCGTATCCTTTTATGTTGATTTTTCTTTAAATGTTTGCATATATGGTTTTTACACGCTCTTTCATGCAATTTTTAAAACATAAATGGAAAAAATATCCCATATCAGCTACTCACAAATCCTAACTCCCACAAGGTATATCTCCAAAAATGTATTGAACCATAATATAAAAGTTTTTCGAGATGTACCTTGAGATATTTCCTCAATCTTGTTAAAATTTCGAGATCTGATGTGCTTCGGAAAAAGTTATAACTAAAATTCTAAGATCCTTCATTTAGAATTGATTTAGGACCATTCATAAGCTATAACGTCCACAAGGTATATCTCCTAAAGTATAGCAAACCAAAATTCAACTTTTTTACTAGGGGTACTTTGATTTCTCTCCTAAATTACCTTAAAATTTCATGGTTTGAAGCTCCCCAAAAAGTAAGTTATAATGAAAATACCACAATGGCTTATATGAAGCAAAAAATGATAGGTTTGCATGCTTTGATACCAATTATTATGAACCCTGTTCCCTAAAAATGATAAGAAGTCAATAAATACAATCCATTTAGACGGTGGACCTTATTTTAGAATGAATCAATGCAAGACAAGATATGATGATTGTAGGACTAGGTCTCATATATATATATATATATAATGAACAAATACAATAAAAGGTTCTAGCCGACGTAACACCATAACAATATAAATGTAATATTCTAATATATAGGGCTTAATAAGAGGCTTTTAGGTTAACATGGGACTTCCTCTTTTAGAATGAATGAATGCAAGACAAGATATGATGATCGTAGGACTAGGTCTTATATATATATATATATATATATATTATATATATATATATAGTATATATATAATGAACAGATACAATAAAAGGTTCTAGCCAACGTAACACCATAACAATAGAAATGTAATATTCTAATATATAGGGCTTAATAAGAGGCTTTTAGATTAACATGGGACTTCCTCTTTTAGAATGAATCAATACAACACTATATATGATGATCCTAAGACTAGGTATCTTTAGCATATATATAGGAGAGAACGATATAATTATAATGAATGGATATAATGAAGGGTTTTGACCTACATTACAATATAACAATAGAAATGTAATAATACAGAATCTAGGGCTCAATAAGGGGCTTCAAAGTTAACATGAGGCTTGTCCAAGGCTTAACACATAAAACTAGTGGTTTGTGTTTGGAAACAAAGTACTAATTGGATTTTACCTTGGTTATAAAGTTGTGTTTCTTGGATTGAAGCATAAGTGTGAATGGAAGAGTTTTCTCTAAGAAAAGGGAGTCAAGATTGGAAAAGGTGCCTTGAAGAAGGTTGTTTTAAGATGCCTGTCTCCCATGAATAATGCTTATCTCGAAATTAGCAAGGAATAATTAAAGATGAAAGGTGCAATGCTTACGACATAATAAATGCATATGTATATATATATGGTGGATGGAAAGGCATTATGCCTTGAAGTCAATGAATACAATTAATAAAAAGAAATGGTTGCTTGAATATATTTTTTTAAATTTAGATTTAACTAGTTATGAATAATTTATTTACTAATTGGAATGTTAATGAAGGTTCAAGTGTGATTTGCAGCTAAATTAGAATTCAATTTTAGGCCATTATAGGTCGATACATGTATTTTCAAGGAAGCAAGATACAGTGGAGTTAAATTCTACTAATTGTGATGTGTTGTTTTAACACATAAAAGAACATATAATAGTTAGGAAAGAAGGAATGTTTGGTAGAATGGTACTCTACAACATGGAGAAAACTTCACACATCAAGAATGATAAATAAAATAGGGGTAAAGTCGTTGGAATATATTGTTGCAATGACAAACACCATCCAAAATTTTGCCTAGACTTGAATTTTGGAGGCTAATGTTGATCTCACGATCAATCGTTCGAAATTCACTTCTCAGCCAATTGATGCTTTTGAACTCCCTTCTTGGAACAGAAGTGTCAAAGTCACTTGCTCACACATGCTCAGTCTATAACAAGTGCATGTATGCATTCTTTCACATAATATTGAACAAACATAACACGGTCCATCAAGACTTTGCTTATGTGATGTCCAATCCATGTCAACAGTTAGTGTGCACTGACATCGACAAATTCTCACTTCTAGTTGCACTTATACTACTATTTCGGTGAGTTTTGCAAACTGTCGCTTTGCACAACTTTATTTTCACAAGTGTTGCTTTCTTGTTTTTGGTTTTTTTATTTCGATTTATCTCCCTTTAATTAGTGTATTTTTCATGTTATCTTCACCCTTACATGTGCTATTTTCACTGTCGTTTGCATATCGCAAGTGTTGTTCACACTTTTATTTTCATATAGAAAGTGTGGTCTTTTGGCGTCGGAATTGACGCTTATCATGTAAAGTGGAGTTTTGGTTTGTTCCAAGGGGAAATATTTGTGATAATGGGTTTTTCTTATCATGTAGACATGTTATGCACTCATTTCCAAAGTTTCACGCACTGTCGCACAAGTGTCGTCATTGTCATCGCAAATTGTATCTTGAGTGACACGCTTGGAATGGGTTGTCGCAATGTTGTTCCATTGAGGAAAGTATATTGTTCATGTGTTCTAAGTGTGACGCGTTGTATCTTTAAGTGAGCTAAGTGTGTGATCATATTCAAGTCTTGCTTTTATTCAACTTCCTCTCACTGATCCAACACATCATCGAAATTGAAAAACTCCCGAGGGGGCCACTCAACCTCATCTAGCCATCCTGTTAGCTTAGTGGGTCTTGACCCAGGTTCAAAGTTAGTTGTGCCAAACAAATCCCTACACTACTGCCCCTTTTGGCAACAATCCATGGAGCGTGGACAAAAGTCTCACCCAAAGCAGTATGGGGGGATGCAGGAACCAAGTTTTCGCACCCAGAGATCAGTGTGATGTTGTTTTATGCCCTAATTTGTCTTCGTACAGATTGATAAGCCTTTAAGGTTTATCAATATAACTTCCATGAATCGGCCTGCAGACCTCTGCGAAGGTCTACAACTGGCTTTCGCGGACCTTGAATAGAAAAATTAACTACTACGTGCATCAACGATTATTCTTAACCCAATATTTACTCAGATCCACTTAAGTGTTTGATAACTTTAACATGCAATGGTATAGTCTTCACGTAAATACTTAACATCAATTGCGTTCATACAAAAATATAAATTAGGTAAAATCACGCATCATTACATCATTATTTCATAAACCCATTATTAATCACAACATAAAGTGCATTCGTACTTAACAAAAGTAAATAGATAGAACACAAGAATTTATGTAATAACATTCTTTATATTTATTCAGTTCAGCTTATAGACTCAAGACTTCCCTGCGCACTCAGCTGCAGGGGTCCGTGCACTCAGCTGTAGACTCTATTCTAGGCCTCTGCACACATAGTTGCAGAGCCTTTTCTTCCTCTAAGACTTCTACGATCTTCCTTCTATTGACCAATTACGTTCATATTTTTGATCCTCTATCTCCTTAGACATCCCTAAGACACACTTATTTATTTAGAAAAACTCGACTTAACTTACATGAAAGAAGGGTAAAACCCTTTTTGACTCCTTTACTATCTATGTGCTCTATTACCAAAATTTGTGGAGACTTTATATTTTGTACATCAAAACTTGAGATTTTGCCCGAAAATTAACCCAGGGGACCCCATCCAAACAAGCCCCCAACACAAAGATCGTGACTTGCCCTTGAGTCACTCGGTTTGCGTAGAGATATTACTGTGAAGATCCCCCAGCTCCACTTGTGCAACCCTACTTCAGCTGCGCTTTGCGTGGCTACTTGCTTGATCTGTTCGACCAACTGCTCTATGGTTGGTCCTTCACTGGAGCTTGATCTTCTGCTGGGTACTCTGCACGTTTTCCAATTTTTCCTGAGTATTGGCAGAGACTATGTAGGCCTCATCCAACCAAGGCCCCAATCTGGCCTTAAGGACCGCCTCTTTCTTCTGCAATGCTTCCACCTATGTGAGCAGCTACTTAGCCTCCTGCAGCTTGGCAAGGCGATGTGTTGTAGCAACGATGTGTGCTGTCGCCCTTACTTCGTCATATTGTTGTTGTAACTCGTAGACTTCTGTATTCAATATTTGCAGGTTGGGGTCTTCTTGCAGAGTTTTTATTTCCTCCATAGCTTGCTCAAACAATGCAGTGCAGTCCCCGACTGCGGCATCCACCGCCACAACTCCATTCTTAACAGCGGCTTCGCGCTATTCCCTTACCTCTAGTGGGGTGGAAGGTTGTGACTTCATCTCCAGTTTTGTTATCTTTGTGTTCAACTCAAACTAAACTCTGGCCACCTTTGCCTTGACATCCTACATGCCTGCAACAAGCTTTCCGATCTTCATCTCCAATGGTGCTTCCTATGATATGTGTAACGTTGACACTGTTCTGCAAGTTTCTACCACTGCGGCCACCATCTGAGCACTCTGCACCTATATTGTCTCCTTTTCCTTTAGCACCTCTGTCTTTTCGGTGAACATCTGCTCGTTGTACACTTGATACTCATTGATTAGGCTTCACGCGCACTTCTCCCGTGCTCTGAACTCTTCTATCACACCTACCTGCAGCGTGTGAAGGAACTCATTGGGGAGTGCATCCAGGTTGATGCCGAGGTCCTTCAGATAACAATGACCTTGTCATCGACCACCTTCGCACTCAAGGATCCATCTGGTAGCACGACTACTTAGAGATCCAATGATTGAACCATCTCTGTTGCTTGATTGGTTCCCGGTGCCAAGCTTGTCTGTGGAGCACTTACCTGCCCTGTGCTCACCTGGATCCTACTCGTCTGAATTTGTAGCTTGTGCAGATCCTTCTGGATGGTACTTAGCGCCTGCTGTTGCTGCTGTTTGAATTGCTACAACAATTCCACTGTGGTATTGCGCACCTTGTCTCCAATCTCATCAAGGTTGCATTCTGTCAAAGGGATTGGATCCAACAATGACTTTTTTGCTTTTGACTTCTTCCGCAACCCCTCCTTCTGCTGATCCCTGTATCTCTTTATCCTGAAGGGAGTGCTTTGTTCCTCCTGACCGCTTCTGTGCTGCTCTGACTGCTCCTTATCCTATGTTTGGGGCGAAGGAGACTTACCACTACGCTCAGAGTCACGCTCTTCTTGTTCGGCCTGCTGCTTCGCAACGCGCTCCTTTTCCACCTGGATCTTCTCCTCGAACTCTTTTATGCACTTCTCAGCCAACTGTTGGACCTTCTTCTTTGCTACTTCCCTCTTTTTCTTCTCCACGGACTTGCTGGAGCCCGTAGCCAGATCAGATGTGGTGTGCCAATCTGGTGGCCAACGCTTGATGGTTTCTTGGATGGTGTCGTTCATGGCCAATTAAGGAAGATCAAACCATTTTTTTTGCTGATCCTTCTACGCCCTTATGTAGATGCGGTGGAAATCTGCCTTAAACTCCTTATACTTTGTTAGCTACTCAAACAAGGTTGGTGACAACCGTGGCTTCTGGTTGATGGCCATGCGAATGCTCGCCTCCATTAGCACCCTGAAATCTTTGGCCTCTGTGATGCGTGCAACATCCTTTGTTGCCTAGAGGGATGCAAACTGTGCAGCCTCTGGAAAATATTTCTCCATGAGAGGAAACTGACTATCCTCCGGCAGATCCACTGTGACTAATAGGATGGAGAGTAATAAGCATGCATAGTGGAATGTTTTACTCTCATCTTGTAGCTCTCAACATTTTTCAAGGAACTTGCTACAAAGGTAGTGCAACCAATTGAACTGCACGCCCTCCGTGCACTATCCAGCTAGTGAAATAATTGGCGTCGGAACCTCGTCCGTGTGACATTTTCTCATGACTTTGCCAGTAAGGATCTGCGTAGCAATTTTTACTATGGGGTCAGTGATTGAGGTAATAGAGTACCTACGTGGCTTCTTCACGAGCTTGAATTTTTCCTTCATTTTCTCTACAAGATCGTGCTCACTCGTCTTTTCGCCGAACTCCTTGGCCGGATTCAACCCTAAGCATGTCAACAGCATGATCCAATGGATAAACATATTAGTGATAGGGGTCAACATGCTCATATACACGCATCCGTTATGTACCAAGTTCAGTAACTTCTTGATAACAATAAGGTTGATGTTGGAGTGGTGGTAGTGGGACACCCAAAACAGGTTCAACAACCCTGGCTAATTCACTCTGCGAATCCACTCCATAGGCTCCAACGTGGTGACACTTGATTCCTTGTAAAATACTCTTTGCATATGGTTCTCTATTGCAAGGTGGGGAAACCTCTCGTGGTCGGCCAAATCCCAATCTTCCAGCTTGAGATGGGGAATTTGCGCTAAACACGAACCTTGAAAAGTGATGCCCTCTGGTATCAGTGGCGTATTGAGGAGGAATTTTCCAACATCTGGGTCCTTAGGGACCTTCATTTTTCCCTTACATGGAGGGACATAATCTGGCAGTTTGGAGATAGGCTCCACCCCCTCAACATCTATATCCTCTGCACCTTCTTCAGCCTCCAAATCTACCACTTTCCCCTTGTCCTTTGCTGGTTGTTTTTCCTTCTTTTGGGCATGGGTAGTAGCATGCTTCCTCGGTGACTTGCACACCGGAATGGGCTTCTTTAATTGTATTTCTTGGGCTTGAGGGCCTCCCGCACCAGTGTAGGTTTTGGCCCAGGTGACCCCAGCACCATAGGCACAACAGTTGGAGCCTCCATGCTCATAACTTCCATAACCGCTCCCTTAGAAGCGACATCTCCACTAGTACTCATAGTTTCTACGGGGTTTGGCCCTAGCATCTTTTCTAGGATGAATTTCTGATTTACCTCTGATAACTTGGAAAATGTAGGGCTCACAACTAAATCCTCCCAATACAAGCAATTCATATGCAATCAACAACAAAACTCGATAAAAACCCTATGGATGCAAATTGTTTTTCGTTGGACGAACACACATAATTTATAGGCGAATTCAAATTCAAATTCGATCATTCCCCCCAAAATCCGTCAATAAATGCTAATTTGGTAGTAGATATCCAAATATTTCAGCCTTAAATACCACCCCCCACTCCTCTTAACCATATTTGGTAATCAAAACATGAACAGTGACTGTAACAGTCACTTTTTGGCTGTGCTCCATGGTCTCCCCTTCCGTAGAGCAACTCCCTTCGCATAGTTCTACAAATCGCGTTATGTAGTTTATATTCCCTCGCTCCCTTACAGCTGCCTGGAACACTAAGACTATGATACGATCATGTAGTCATTGGGCCGGATCCTTCATGTATGGCTTCAATCAGCTTCCATTTACCCTTCCCGGAAATGGATCTCCATTCAACTTTGCAAGCTGAACTGCTCCACTATCAGTAATTTCTTTGATAACATATGGTCCCAACCAGTGCATTTGAAACTTCCCTGTAAACTTAGCAAACTTACTGTCATATAATAAAACCAAATCATTTATCTTAAAGGTGCGCAGTTTGATGTGCTGATCATGCCAAGCTTTTTCACGTTCCTTTTGAACCTGCTGATGGAATCCATCCAGAAATCTATCTTCCTCGAGCTCCATTAGCTGTGTGATATGTTATTCTAAGGCTCTGCGGTCCGCCATTCCTATGAAAGCCACTATGCGTAGACAAGGCATAATGTACTCCATAGGCATCACAACCTCTCTGACATATACCATCCTAAAAGGTGTCTAACCAGTAAGCTTTTTACAAGTAGTTTTGTAAGCCCATAACACTACTAGTATGCACACGTACCAATCATTCCACTATGCGTCGAAAACCTTCATCAAAGCATTCTCCAATATCTTATTAAAATCCTCAACCATTCCATTGGCCTGAGGGTGATATGGCGTACTCTTTTGATGGTAAATCTAGAACTCTTTTGTCAGCGCGCTGATCATTTCATTGAGAAAATGTGTACCTTGATCACTCATCAAAACCTTTGGGCAACCATACCTAGTCTGTTGGGTTGTGTTATATTCTTTCCACATAGTTAACAGGGGGTTTGAGGGGTACCCGTAACCCCACTTTATGGG
>APFE030400301.1:91186-146570 GCA_000404065.3 Pinus taeda | reverse complement strand
GGGTAGCCCCCCTGTACGGGGTTCGGTGCAGTGCCCCGAGAAATTTTTTTTTGGACCCTATATTAGGTTGGGCGAACTTACCTATGGTTTTCGGTCCATGGTTTTAGACACGATGGTTTTCGGTCCATGGTATTGGATCCTTCGGCATGTATAAATATGTATTGTAACATTGAAAGGAATATAATGAAAAATCAAGCTGGTAGTCCCGGTTTTGGGATCCAGGGGAAAATCTCTGTGCATATGTGTTTTTATGTGTTATGCTCTCGCATTGTTTATTTTTCTGTGATTTAGAATTCGTATGTAGGTAATTTCTATACGGCGTTAAAACCTACATAGCCAACACATATTCAAACAAGAATTTCGCTGCCGTTGCCCATGTACAGTCTTTCATGGGTTGTGCCTTCGCCCATCTAGTCAAATATTCAGTCACGGTGATGATGTACCGCGCACCAATTTTCTTGCCTGGAGGCTGAATCAGTCCTACAAAATCAATTGCCCATTTCTCAAATAGTTGCAATGACACCTGCGGATTCAAAGGAATCTCATCCTTCTGCGATGGCCTGCCCATTCTTTGACATGCATCACATGCCCTACAATATGCTTTAGAGTCTTTATGCAACGTCGACCACCACAATCCAGCGCGTAAAATATTTTGCGTTGTTTCTTTTTGTACATAATCCCCTCTCGCATCTCCTCCATGAGCTTTAACAAGGATATTGTTCCGTTCAAAATCAGGCACATAACGTCTAAGTATCTCGTCCGATCCCATTTTATACAAATTCCCTGCAATTACAGAGAAATCTACCGTGTGCACCACCAATTCTTTCTTTTTCTGGCTGGTGTATCCTTCTAGAGCCGTCCATGTAGTCAGAAACTGGATAACATCCGCAAAGTGATTATCTGCTACGCGCATTATGAAGAGATGTGCATCGGGAAACCCTTCCTCTAAATTAGTAGGCTCCTCTCTTGTATCAATGCGTGACAGATGGTCTGGTCCCGTGTTCAACCTTCCTGGCTTCAAAATCACCTAAAAATTATATTCTTGAAACAACATCATCCATCTGCATTATTCCCCCCCCAACACAGGCTTATTGACTAGATACTTTAATGCATAATGGTCTGTGTACATCTTGAAGTGTCCGCCTACTAGGTAATGCCTGAATTTTTAGAGCGCGTATACCATAGCCAACCCTTCGCACTCTGTCATCGAATAGTTCTTTTTTTCTATTGACAACTTCCTGCTTGCAAATTCTATAGGATGATCCATCTCTCCTTCGCCAGCCTGTGTCAGCATTGCTCCTAGTGCAATACATGAAGCATCCACATGCACATGAAATTCCTTCTTCCAATCTGGGAAGAGTAGGATCGGCACGATGACCATTCTTCATCCCCACATAACGTAGCGTCCTTCTTCAGTAGCTTTTCCATAGGCGTGGTAATTTGAGCATAACTTTTGATGAACTTCCTATAGTACCCAGTATGGCCCAATGTTGCATGCAACTGTTTAACACTTGTTGGTGCCTCAAAATTAATTATGACAATGATCTTAGTAGGGTCCATAATTAATCCTTGTTTGCACACCACATGACCCAACAAGATTCTGAAAGGGACACAGAATGAGCATTTCTTCAGGTTTAGCGCAACTTGATACCTTCGACATGTATCCAACATCAAGTGCAAACTGGCTACTTGGCGCTTTACAAGCCCAAACACTGTCCAATCATCAAAATATACTTCCAAGAATTTGTGAATAAATTCCTTGAATCCCCCAATGACTACACGCAAGAAGATCGACGACACGTTCTTAAGTCCAAAAGGCATCACTCTATACTGGAAACATCCCCATTCTGTCGCGAAGGTGGTCTTACTCTCGTCTTTTGACCCAATCTTAATCTGATGGTATCCAGAGAACCCATCAGTGAAGGAATATGCTTCCTATCCTCCCACATTATCCAGTACTTCATCAATAAATGGTGTTGGGAAGGGATCATGGACACAGGCGTCATTAAGCTTTCTTATATTTATGAAAATTCGTATCTCTCCTTTCTGCTTCTTCTCCTAGACTACCATCGGGCTCACCTAATCAGACTCCTCCACTGGTTGAATAATGCCTACTTCCAGCATCTTATCCAGCTCTAAGCATACCTTTTCTTTATACTCAGGATTAAGGTGTTATTACCGCTGCTTGATCGGCTTCACTTCTGGCTTCAAGGTAATCTTCATTACGCCCAAGTCTCCTATGATACCTTTCAAGTATGAAAATTTGGTGGGGAACAAAGCTCGATATTCGCGAAGCAACTCAACGACCATATCTACTATGGCATCGTACCAGTAATCTCCAATCTTCGGAAATTTCAACTCCGCCTCTATGCCAATGTTTACTCGTCTAGTCTTCAATGGTACGGTGATGTCCAGATTCTCTATTTGCAGTCCCTCAACTTCACGGTGGCCTTCTGCCTCTGGGATGTTAATATTCCTTGGATCCTCATCATCTTCTTCAACAGTCATATTATAGTTTTCCAGTGCATGGTGTAGTTGGGTGCTCCAATATGGTTGAATCAATTCTAAAGGATTATGTGTATTCTAAAGATTTTGTTGCCTTAACCTCCTGTAGCGCTTCGTCGATGCTTTCAAACCCATCCTCAAAGCTGAAGGTCATAAAAAATACTTCTCTTAAGATGTCCCACTCTACGCTACCATGGTGGAGTTCTGTTTCCTAGTACCAATTCATAGGAATGATGTCCAAAGTGTGATAGAAAATATGCACCCACTTTGGTTGCAACTCTGTTCCATAAACCTTAGTCCATTTTGCTAACTGATTGCGTAGATCATTCCTTCCATCATATTTTTTAGTTAGCCAAAATTTTGGGTGACCAAATCGCAATCTCATCATTCTTGTGTATTCATGCCATTCATCAAAACTTTTTTATGCGTACCCCACCACCGTGCAGGCGTAGCGCGCAACACCAAATCCAACACTTGGAAGCGATACTTCTCCGGTACTTCCCTTTCAAATGCGTCTAAAAATTTATCTACATCAGTCAAACCATCATAACAAGGTAAATTTCTTACCTCCGATGACACATAGTGCAATGATTTAGTCATCATGTTACAACACAACGTAGATACTTCATGCAACCTATTCTGCCACTGCTCCAATTCTTTGTCCGAATTTGAAGTGCAGGAGCTTTCATGGTCCCATGCGATTCGTCCATCGGCTGTCGGATTAACCCAATATTGGTCTCACACTGTTATTTTATATATCTAATCCAAATCATCATTGCTTTCCTCATAGTTGCGAATTTGTTCAGTATAGCATGGTCCTTCTGCAGGGTCCAAAGGTACTACTCCGCGGAGTGATTTCCTTTCAAATGACATTGTCTGCTTCTTCAAATTAGTTACCCCATTCATGTCGATAGCCCAATAAATTCCTAGGAGCGTGGGGTATGGATTTCTGTCATCAACAATCTCTATTACTTCAAAATTGGCCAACGCACTCACACCTTCTATATCTACGGTCACTCCATGTAATCTCCCCATAGGGATAATCTTCTGTTGATTTTCCATTCTCAATTGAATTCGAGACCAATGCAGTGCAGGTCTCCCCATTCTTTCCCATGTATGTTTAGGAAAAACATTCGCATATGACCCCAGATCCAAAATAACTTGATCCATCTCATAGTCTCTTATTTGTGCGGTAAGCCTCATCTCACTCCCTGTTCTTGTCTTGTGTTTTCCTATCTTTCTAACTGTGTAATGTCCTTTGGAGCACCTTCCTTACTAGCAGACTTATTTATCAGTTCTTGTAGCCTTTTCACGGCCTTGGTGTTGCACATCAACTTCATACAAGTCTCCAAGAAAGTGGTAAGCATGGAGGGGTCAACCTCTTCAAATAGCTTGTCCTGACTTCCTAAGGTAGAGGGCTCAACGAAGCTTTTCTTTGCTTCCATGAATGTTTCCTTCGTGCTCTCCAGGTCAAACCCAAATTCTTTTTTTAGAGCCTTGCAGATCCATTCACTTTCTTTAGGTTGTTTCCATTTATCAACACCAGTCATCATTTTGCTTCACAGCACAATATTCACATTGCGATCCTCTTTGCGGGGCTTAGCCCTCATCATCTGTAAATTCTGGGTAGGTTGCTGAGGCTGCACCTTCTTCTCCTACATATTAGATATCAATATAGGGAATTCTTCTATCACGTGGTCAAACTGAGTGTAGTACCGGCATGATGGTCGCGTCTAGATCGTACACTCCCGTGCTTAGTGTCTTGGCACCCCGCAATTATAGGAAATAACTTGTCCTCGACCTCTACCAGATCCTCCTCCTCCTTGGCCTCGTTCGCACCCTTGATATCCTTCGCGTGCTCCCCCATCGCCTTGATCCGGAGGTCAAGTTCTTGTCTGCAATCGATACGCAGATGTTCTTTCCATCATTAACTCATAGCTATGACAGTTACACTCATCGTGGCCCACTGATTTACATAAGTTGCAGAATAATTGTTGCGACATCTGTACAAATTTTTGCAGCAAGTGACAATTGTCAGTTACATGCTTTCTAGCCACCTGACAGATAGCACACCATAGTGCGGGTCCTGTACTTGGTCCTGTTGGAGCTTCCTACCTTAGAGATATTGGCTCTCCTCCTATAATATAATTCATGAAGACAGGGCATTGATTTTTATCATGCCCCTGGCTTTTACATTTGAGGCACCAAACTTCTTTTCACACCTCCAGCCGAGCCGCTTTTTCCTTTTTCAAGCTCTGTAATTCAAAGCAGAGATTCATCAATTCCGCATGAATCTACTGAACTCCCAAAACAACGTCTTGAATAGGCATTTCATGCAGCCTCATCGCAATTTCCAGGGCATCCTCTTGGGTCCCTATCTTTTGCTGCGATAAAGCAACCCTTAGGTGGGGCAGGAGCGAAGCTACAAACCATTCGTGATGCTGACTATCTGTGAGATTCATGTTAGCTTCGCATATCTGGTACTTCAGCCTTTGATCCATCTCTGAGGGTGTTTCTCCAAGCCTCATCATGATTTCCTTGAATCCAGCGACTGATTGCGATTCAGACTTGGGCTTACTGAATTCCTTATTCAAAGCAGTATGAGTGTCTGCTAACAATGCCAATGGGTTATCAGTGCAGTACTTAATGCACCATGTCAATGCACGATCTTGTAGAGCAGTAACAAACTGTGCCTTCTTTATACGATCGCCTATAATATTTTGTGTCGTCCATACAACCTTCACGATGAACCAAAGTTGATCTAGGTCCTCACTTCCCAAGCCCTTGATAATGAGCAACTTCATGGTATTAGACATATTGAATGATGACGGAGGTGGTGGCGGTGTGGGTGAAGGTGTATGTTGTGGAGGTGAAGGTGAAGGTGGTGTGGGTGAAGGTGTATGTTGTGGAGGTGAAGGTGAAGGTGGTGTGGGTGGATGAGGTATTCACAGAAAACCTTGCTTTATCAACTGTACAACGCTTCGTAGTGAGGCCTGTACTGCTCCCTCGTCGTCACTCAAAGGAGGTTCCATCAATGGGCTGTATTCAGGACCTGCACTCTCCCGATTTCTAAATAATCATCCACTTTGCATAGATCCAAACATCAAGGTAGTGGCATAACCCGATTTTCACATAAGAGCATTTAATCCAAGTATTCAAATATTTCAAATACTTACCTCATGGTCCCTTGAAAAAGCGCCGCTATTATTCACTGTAGCCGACTGAGGTATCGACCGTGAATTATGTCATGAATCCTCCTATGACTTGATCCAACCAGTGGTCAACAACGCACGCAATATTATCTTCAGAAGCTTACAATTTTTGTACTAGCTCCAAGGTCCAAACTATTGGACCATCAAGCCTCCACCTTCCTTGGTCGTTTACCAATTCAGCGATCCACTTGTATAGTTCGATCGAGAAGGTGCAGAAGAAAATTTTGTGTATCTCTATGTATAGATATCTATCCAACCACTATTCTTTCGTTAGGCATGGAATTTTGTTTTCCTGCATCACGAATTCGTGGATCTTTCTATCCAAACACTTTTCGATTTCTTTCTTTGTTGGATTCCAGTGATGCAACATCACACATCTCTTTATGCAGATCTCTGTCCCGACAACAGAACCATTTGTTGGCTTAGTGGGTCCTAACCCAGGTTCAGAGTTAGTTGTGCCAAACAAATCCCTACACTACTGTCCCTTTCGGCATCAATCGATGGAGTGCGGACTGAAGTCTCATCTGAAGTAGCATGGGGGGATGCAAGAACCAAGTTTCCGTACCCAGAGATCAGCGCGATGTTGTTTTATGCCATAATCTATCTTCAGGAAAATTGATAAGCCTTCAAGGCTTATTGATATAACTTCCTTGAATCGGCCTATAGACTTCCATGAAGATCTACAACTGGCTTTCGCAGACCCTCAATAGGTAAATTAACTACTTATGCGCATCAACGATTATTCTTAACCCAATATTTACTCAGATCCGCTTAAGTGTTCGATAACTTTAACATGCAATGGTATAGTCTTTGCTTAAACATCAATTGCATTCATACAACAATATAATTTAGGTAAAATCGTGCATCAATACATCAATATTTCATAAACCCATCATTCATCACAACATAAAGTGCATTCATACATAACAAAAGTAAATAGATAGAACACAAGAATTTCTGTAGTAACCTTCTTTATATTTATTCAATTCAACTTACAGACTCAAGACTTCCCTGCACTCTCAACTGCAGGGGTCCACACACTTAGTTGCGGACTCTACTATAGGCCTCTGCGCACACAACTGCAGAGCCTTTTCTTCCTCTAAGACTTCTACGATCTTCCTTCTATTGGCCCATTACATTCATCTTTCTCATCCTCTATCTCCTTAGACATCCCTAAGACACACTTATTTATACAATCCCATGGTTCACGGACCATGGGTAGATCTACGCAAAACCGACTTAACTTACATAAAAGAAGGGTAATACCCTTTTTGACTCCTTTACTATCTACGCGCTCTGTGACCACAATCTGCGGAGACTTTATATTTTGTACATGGCCGAGATGGGAAAATCAATTGGGTTGAAAGGGGCCACTACAGGACAATTTCCAGCGAGCCATTGAAATTGATTAGGTTGGATCATACAACTAATTTGTTGGGTCGAAGGGTTGAAATTTATGGGTAAATTGCTGCTATAAATTCCTAAAAAAATGTATGTTGTATTCAATTCTAGAAGTTGAATAAGGAGCCCAAGTTCGCTGGTTTTCCCCACATTAGGGTTTCTAGGGTAAAAACTGTGTCAAATTTTTTTATTTGCCTGGTTAAATATTTTTTTTATTTCTGTTGTGCATATTGAGTTAGGAACCCAAAGGAATTCTTCTTATAAAATTTCAGATTCGAGGAAAATAATTTTATTCCTATTCTGAGAAATTTTATTGAACATTAAATCTGATTTGGGTTCAAGAAAACTAACACTCTTATACATCATCTTAAGCTATAATAGGGACCACTATCTGTAATGAAATGAGGGGGTAATAGTGCCTTTTACTCACCAAAAGTGGGTGACACATAGGAGAAAAAAATTCTCCTCATTTGACAACTAGCCAACCAATAACCCTATGATGGTTAGTAGATAACATTATGCTAGAGTTCTCCACATATTTCTCCAATAAAATCTCTCTCCCATCGGGCATTCTTCTTGAAGAAAGGTGCTTCATCTCTCGATAAATACTCTAACCATTCTAGCAATCACATTCTTTCATTTAATATTAAGGGCATATTGATATTGATCACAGGGAAAACTAGATGATTAATATATCTCGATTGTATCCTTGTTCTCACACTTCACTTGGAGATTAGTCTTTGACTCTAGTTTAGTGGGGCCTCGTTTGAGGTCTTAAGGTTTAGGATGGGCACTACTAGGGAGGCACTAATTTATATAACATGTTTAGGGTAATCTATACTGTCCACTTCCCATATCTCCTAATTATCCATCCCCATTCTTCGGGTTCATAGCCGTTGGTGATTGGGATTAGCGTCCTATATACACATCCTTAAGTCAAGGCTTGAAAACTTGGCTCTAGAGGTTGATTCAACTGAAAGAACAATACAAGCATATAAATCCACAATGGAATGAAAATGTAAAATGCAAAAGATGGTTGGGACATATTCAGCATGTTTGCAAAAGTATAGCATGAGCTCTAACCCCACTATTAGCCATCACTCAATTCCTCAAGCATTCAATTCTTCATCTAAATAAAGGGGCTCATGAATGTCCCAACCTCGATAAGCGAAAAATTACGACATCTTAAAGGGGTATTGGAAAAGAATAAAGCAAGCTTGGGCCCCTATTATATGCACCAAATAAAAACAATTTGTTAAAGTGAAAGGTACACCAAAGGGGTGGAAAAGGTAGACTAAGGCAAGGGGTAACTGATGTCAATACAATTGCTCACTCCTTACATCATTACACTCTGGTTGTTGGACCTCCATTAGTTGGTCTTAGAGTTGTGGTATCTTCCTTGAAGTCCCTCACACTCCATGACCACCATATGACACACTTTTGGATGGGTCAAATTGGGACATGCCATTCCCCTTTGGGGTTGAAAACACCTAATAAGGTTGTTGACTTAATCATTCCAAACATAAGTGAGGTAACTTGTTTACATGTCCTGATCTATTTAGACATTTGAAGTTGAGTTTTATGTGAAGTATTTATATCCCCCCAGCATTAAATATAGTCCATTATGATGCTTTAATGCTTTTATGTCCCTAATGAAGTTGATCTTACTTGATCTTGAGAGGTTTGTTCAGGCAGATTCACACATGCAACAAAGATTCCTTGAAGGACAACTTGACTCCTCTTTAGCACTTTCCAAGGGGTTCTTTGCCCCATTCTGAGAGGAGACATGACTGTGTGGCCCCAATGTTGCCCCTCCAAATATGAGCATTGGGCCTTGAGCAGATTTCACATGCTTCTACACCTCTTGATGTTGAAATGTTGAGCTTGAAATCTTGGGCATTGTACTATTTGATGATGTGTCCAGATGGATCCAAGACGCCCTCAGGTTGGCCTTGACCTTGTTTGATGGACAATGCTTTGTTCGGGAGCCTAAATGAGGATGGTTATCACTGAGATGACTTGGGAGGGTTAGCACATCCCTCTTTGATGCCAATGCTTGTCCTTAGTGGTGCCATTTCACTCCTACATGCATGGAAAGGGTGATGTAGGGCTTTTGTTGCATGACATTATAGTGGAGGAGGTGCCTTTTGGAGATGTACAAATGCATTTTGAACTTTTCTTGGAGTGAGGAGCACTATAGGTCCACTTATTTGATGCATCAGTGCCTATGCTGGAGAATAAATTTATAGTGGAGACTATTTTCTCCCACACTTGTGGGTGTTTTTAGCATTTTGTTATATTTTGAAGCCATTTCAAGGTTGGCTTGTGACCTAAGAAACTAGATTCGTCCTCCCCCCCTCATGTCCTAAATCCCATGAATCAGACACAATTCTGTAAGACACGTGTCCAATTCGAGATTTTAGCGTGCCATAGCACGTGAGATTTGTTGGGGAGGAAAATCCAATTCCATATGCCAGCGAGTCCCAATTTTAGGACATGTGTACCTCTGAAAAGCGCGCCACACGACCTTTAAAGCCTGAATTGGGCCCATTTCTCACTCATTCTTGAGTGTCTCTCTTGCTGTGGGTGTGTGGGAGCAACTAGAAAAGGGTTTGGGAGGATTTTGGAGGTGATTCAAGAAACATGTAAGTACATTTTGTTTTTTTCAATTTTTTCTTTTTTTTCTTCTCATTTTTGCTACAACAGTTTGCCTGTCCATTTTTTTTACAAGTTTGTGCATCTTTTCTTTATTTTTTTACAACATTCATGGCTCAATCAAGGGAAAAAGATAAGGGGTAAAGGAAGGGGAATAATTTCCCCATTGCTGATGCCCCTCTTGTTCTAATTTCATCAGGGTCTGTAAGTGTTCCCTCTGTTGGAAGTGGGGTTGCAACAACAATTTCAAATGTTAAGGGCAGAATAAATTTAGAAAGACAACATGATCAATAAAGCAAATATCCCTTGTTGAAGTATGTCACAAAAGATCAAGGGCCAGGAAACAAGTTAAAGGGAGGAGGCAATGTTTCTTGGGAATTAAACTATTGCAAAAATCATTTCAAGAGCACTTATTATTGTGTGAAATCTCATTTGTTGGGCTTACCAAGTTCTAGAATTGGAGCATGTGCAAATGTGTCTTTAGTTAAGAGGAAATAAATGTAAAAAGAGGCCAGTGTTGGTGTGGCATGGGTGGCTGCATCATCTAAAAAAAACAATAATGATGATGCGCTTCCATTCTTGAGGAAAGACAACAACAAATTTCCATTTGAGATTTTTGGTGTGGGTGTGGGTCAAACAACAAAAAGAAAGCCAGTGGCACTTGGTCTAGTGGACAATTTTTTTCAAAAAGAGAGACGAGAAGAACTTGATATCACCATTGCATTTTTTTCTATTTAAACTTCATATCCTTTAATGTTGCATGCTCACCTTTATTTATTGAGATGTGTCGAACTCTGACTCAAGGGTCTCCATCACGGTATGTGCCTCCTAGGTCAGAGAAGCTTAGAACCACATTGTTGACTAAGGCAAAGAAAGAGGTGGACAAAATGCTTGAGCCTATTAAACTAACATGGCCAACATCCAGGGTTAGTATTGTTTTTGATGGATGGATAGATCCAACACACCACCCACTCATCCACTTCATGGTGTCTTCTTTGATTGGACCAGTTTTCTTGAAATCAGTGGATTCACTTGGACAATACAATGATGCACAATATATTTGTGAGTTGTTCATTAAAGTTATTGAAGATGTAGGTGTTGATTCTTGTGTGGAAACCATTACAAACAATGCACTTTTTTGCAAAGCTGTTGGCATGATTGTGGAAGCTAAATATCCACAAGTATTTTGGACACCTTGCATTGTCCATTCTTTGAATTTATCACTTAAAACTATTGCTTTTGATGTGCCTTGGATTGTAAGTGTTATTGAGGATGCATGACATATTCACAACTTTGTACAAAATCATACAAATTCCCTCACAATCTATAAGGAGTGCACGCATCTATCATTGTTGAATATTGCAGATACATGATTTGCCTCTTCATTCATCATGTTGAAGAGGTTGAGGGAGGTCAAGACTGCTCTTGGGGCCATGGTTATTTCAGACTTTTGGTCTTTTTGGAGAAAGACAGATCAAGCATCCTCAAAAAGAGTCAAGGGCACAATGTTAGATGATGCTTCGTGGGAGAGGGTAGATCTCACTATTAAGATCATGGACCCTATCATTGCTTTGCTACGATTCATAGATACAGATCAACCCATCCTAGGAAAGGTTTATGAGGGATGGGATTCCATGATTGAGTCCGCGAGGACCATTATTTTACAGAGTGAGTGCCCTGAGTATGAGACATCATCTGAGGCCTTCTTCACCACCATACAGGATATTCTTGTCAGCAGATGGGACAAGAATTGCACACCTTTGAATTGTTTGGCTCACTCATTGAACCCAAAATACTACTACCGTGAGTGGCTGAATGGTGGACCTTCCCACAGATCTTGTCCTCACATGGATGGCGAAATTTTACAAGGGAGGAAAGATGCATTGAGGTGGGTATTTCAAGATACAACATCCCTTGATGAGGTGGAGGACGCGTTTGCAGAGTTTTCCACTGGCACTGGGCAATTTGCAGGTTATGATGTGATTAGAGGCAGGGGGCTAAGAAGCCCTATTCTTGGTGGGCAACTCATGGGCTAACTAGCACTCCTCTAGAACAATTAGCCATGAGGCTCCTCTCTTAGGGGACTTCATCCTCTTGTCGCGAGAGGAATTGGATCACATATGGGAATTTGTATAGTGTCAAGAAGAGCAGGCTTAAGCAATCTAGGGTAGAGACAATGGTGTATGTGCACACCTACCTTTGTCTTATTTACAGGCAGAGGGATGAGTGTTTGAAGGGAAAGAAAAATATGTGGGATGTCTTTCTTGATGATATGGGTTTGGATAGCAGTGTTGAGTTGGCATTGGCCAACTTGGATCTTAATGACCCAGTGCTAGAGACTGTCACTTTTGATGATGGTGATACTCTTGAGGGGTCATCCTACCCAACAACAGATCCAGAGATTGCATTGGATACAGAGGAGGAGGATGCAACAAAGGAGATCAATGGTGACCATGATAGTGATGTTGATTTTGATGATGATGATTGATGAGCGACCTACTACCTTCTAGTTGTTTTGTATTTGTTATTTCTATTTTCCATTGGCATTGCTATTACCTATGTAACACATTTTGATTTTGATGACTTAACGAGAAAATTGTAGTTTCTTGTCTTTATCCTATTGGATAATTGATGAATCTATCACAATTGTATTTGTATGCATGATATTACATTATACAACTTACAAATTTTAAATTTACAACGTAGAATCTAGATCTATGTCTGAATTTGTATAATGAAAGAGAATTTGTGTAAGAAATATCTATTTAGTATTAATTTTTAATATATTTGTATCATGTCCTACGTTTCATGTTATGGGGGTCTACGTGCCTCGTGTCGGACACTTGAGTTTCTGTGTCTTGCGTGTCTTGTGTCTCCATGTCAATTGTCTTAGCTTGTGACCTTTGACCTAGTTGAACTGTCAAGTAAACTTGTTTTAGGGCTTTGCTTGTAAAATAATGAAAAGTGACTTTGTTACCCTCATATAAATAAGGGGGGATCACTTTTCATTTTATCATCATCATTCATCACATTTCTTTTTCTCTAGAAGTGCGCACTAGTTCTTGTCTTCTATTCTACTTGGCCGCAATGTGAATCTAGGGTGCGAATTTGTCTTGGAGAAGGTTTTTTGCACAAGGAGGTTTTCTTTGGGATAGATTGAATAGATCCTTGTGGAAATTTTGGAAGTTTATTGTCTATATTTTAAACTTTTCATGCTATCTTATGTGAATTAGGGTTTCTATACGTGCCATGTTTAAAATTACAATATTTATCTTAAAATCATAATCCCTTATGCTATGTAAAATTGTTTTTCTTGAATCCCTTTGCATCTCTTGAATTTAAAATCTCCATTTTTAGAGAAGACACTAGGGTTTGTAAGAAGCAATGTTGTGAACATCGTGATCGGGATTAAATCGGCGAGGGTTCAAAATCGGAAAAAATCGGCAAAAAATCAACAACATTAAAAAAATACAAAAAAATTAATATAAAAAAATCAAGATTTTTTGAGAAAAAATCACGATTAAATAGCAATTTTTTCAAAATAAAAAATTTGTCGATTTGATCGGCCAATTTAATATTTTCAGGCAAAAAATCATGATTTTTTTGAAAAAATCACGATTTCCGTAACATTGGTAAGAAGAGTCTATTGTCCTCTCTCTCTCTTCGTTAAGGTCGTCTTCTTTAAATTTTCCTTAAAATATTCCATCACCCATTTAGATCAAGGCATTAGTCTAGGATGTGCTAATCAATCCTTCCTCTCTAAGGATTTTCTCTCTAAATTCTAGGTATCTAGAGTTAGGGCTTTGGTTTTCTTGAAATTGTGCTAAATAGTAATTTTATTTGACGTGTTATTGCCATCTTAGTAGGGATTGTGTTTAATAATTGGAGAAAAAGCAAAATCTAGCATTGATTGCATAATCAAACCCTAATACTAGGGTTGATGTCATTTTTATTATTGCTATTTTATGCATGTTTCAGCCATGAAAACTCAATTGTTTACCCTAAAACTCGTATGCCTTATTGATAGCCTTGTTACTTTATTGATCCATCATTGTAGGGCTATGTCCTCTAGTCGTTATATGACATTGCATGCCACATCATTGAAAATATATAAAACCATAACTATTAACAGCTCACTAATCCATTTAAATGGTCTAAGGATAGAGTACTTGAACTTTGGTAAAAGTATCTTGGCCTTCTTGGCTCTGCCAATACCTGATCCCAATCATTAGACCTTTCCATCAATTTAAACCCTTATTATTGAATATCCTTTAGGTGATCTTTGTATAGGGAAGTCTCCCTTTTGAAATTTACCAGTAAACAACTGGAGAAAAGTTGTTGAGGTGGAAATGGTGGTCGATCTCTTGTTGGCAGGAGGTCTAGATTTGCCAGTGAGGCTTTACACTAGGCTTGCTAGATTTTGTAGTAATAGTGCCCATGCTTCTTGTTTCTAAACTCGCTTTGTGCTCTAGCAACAATTGCAGATTTAATGAATTTAGTTGGAGAATTTTTCTCTCATGTTTTGTCACATGATTTTATTTTCTAAAATTCAAGAATTGGTTGCTTATTCTATAAAGATGAGGAGATATTTGAGGGAGGGGGATGTAAGATACATTTAGAACATTGATCTTGTTTGAATCAATAGTCCATTATATCTTTTCCCATTTGGAATGTTGATGGAAAGGTTCTAAATTGCATTTTGTTCCATATTTTCTACAACTATGCCCATGTAGCATATGAGGTTCATAATTTGGCACTCACATACAACTACCCCATTAGGAGGTGCATTGTCTGGTTCATTTTTATGCTCTCAAGGAGGCATTTAGATGGTATGGTATAGCCTTGGCTACTCTAGGTTTGATATTGATGGTCAAGGATATGGAGGTGTATAGGTTAGATATGGCTCTTAGGGGTGGTATAGGCTCAACACAAGCAATTGCGTATGCAATCTCATAGTCAAGAAACTTGTTAGGCTTTGAGTGATGCTATATGGCTTCTATGTAAGGTACTTTTGTGACGAGATAGGTCAGAACAAGGACTAATATTCCATTACATGCACTTGGGGAAATTGTGGAACTGCAACTTCATAAGGTGAAGCCTTTGTACAATCACTATAATGGATATGTTGTCTTCATGAAAAATGTGTTTTTTGGGGAGCTTGACACCATAAATGTCTGCAATATTTGCTAAACTAAAAGGAAGTCAAAATATTTGTTGAATGCCATCTAATTGGTGTAGAGATTGATGGTAGGATGTGGATAGGAAAATTGAACAATATCATAGAAATCATAGGATGATTGATACTTACATAAAATTAAGGAGGCCCTTGTGTTTGAGATTCTAAATACGTTAAAAGATTTTGGGGTGTTATTAGAATCAATGGATAGTGTGAACGTTTCTAACACAAAATTCTACTATAGTAACTGATTTATTTCTCCTACTTATTTTCCACAATAAGCTATTTATAAAACCCTTCAATAAACATTAAAATAAATTCTACTACAGTTATCACATAATAGCATAGAGAAAATAACAGTGATATACAAGCACAAGAATCAGTCACATCAACACAATTATTTTTGGACAATTATCCCCAGAAAAACCCAATGCGAGAAAACCGATGCAACGGATGAGGGTTTATTTATGAATCTTCAACAACAATCTCTTTACAAGGAAAGATTCCACATAATATTGAGACATTTCCAAGAGAAACACCTGAGACAATTTTTTTCCTCCTCCTGGAGAAGTTTTGACACCCTGGAGACCCTCTACCCTCCTCTGCATCACTTCTACGTCAGCCTGCGTGAGGACTACGTCTCCAGCTGCGTTGTCTTCCCGATCTTCCTTTTGCACTGTCTCTCAGATGCTTTGTGTCACCTCTTCCTCAGTGTTTGACTTATGCTGATACTCTCCTCTTCCTTCACCCTGCTTCTCTCCCTCCGAAACTGAACTTCTTCTCCTTGAGAATTGATTTCCCTTGGGTTACTGAGTATTTTCCTAGTGTATCTCCAAATGCCTATCAAGTCTTCTCTTATACGTTTCATGTTGATGAATCAACGACCGAGATTAAGTCCCTAATCAACAACTAAGATTAAACAGACTTGATCCTCATCTCTTAGAAGCTTCTCACCCATATATTTATTAATACCCATTAATATTTTTATTTTCCTAAGTTTACACTTAGGAACCCCATTAAAAATATTAATAATTTTAATAACTCATCATCCGGGTGGAATTTCTCCAAACAATTTTTGGGTCTTGGAGATCTAACGAATTCTAGCCCCTCCACAAAATTTCGGAGCTAGATCACATCCGATGCTACCCAAAATCAACACTCGCTCTTAGCAAGGAATTGTTCTAGCAATGCCTCCCAATGGAAGCATCACCCTGATCCACGTCATCGGTTCTTTACGCTGTTGGTGCTCAGCCTGTTGCCCCTCTTCCACTGCGCTGCTACACCCTGTACTACTGCCCATGACACTGCAACTGTCACTGCTACATTTGTACTACAACTCCCTCTGAATATGTTGCATTATGCTACCCATAGCACTGCCACTGCTAATTGATGCATTGCAACTTTGCATATGATCCAGGTGGGGATGTTGATGGCCACCCACCTATGCCACTCAGACCCCCACAACTGTCTCTTTCAGTTTTTCAGTTTCCTTAATTGTAGCACAATTTACTATTTCTAGCAATTTTCGAGGTCCTGAACTTCCGGAGCCGTTTTGAGGCCTTAAATGACGGTTTTTTGGGAAAAATGGGAGCAACATGGGTCCATGGACCAATGATCCTCTTCCCAAAGTTGTAGTCCTCGAATAGATCTTTCTAACGAGGTATTGTGCGCGTCAAACAGAGATCACATGCCAAAGTTACGACCCCGAGAAGTTGATGTACCAATTTACCCAAACAAGGCCCATAGTTCGACGTTTCATCTCCATGGGTTAGGTTTTTGGAAGTTTAGGATTTTCCATTGTTTCTCAACAATAAATAGACCTTCGAGCCTCATTGTAACACAGTTTAGAGGCATGTAGCTCCCACATCTCTTCTCAGAGATAAGCTACCATCGCCCAAGCTGGTTTATTTCCATTTTTGTTTGTAAGCATATTTCAGTATTTTAGATTAATGAAATGAAGTATTATTACTGCTGCATTTTTTTATTTATGGTTATCTCTGTAATTTGTTGCATTCCTGTTTAAGATTCGGATCAATGGTATCAGAGTGGTCTGCTTTTTCTCTATTTTTCTTTGCATGTCCCCAACGAGGTTGGGATATAAAGAGTTAGGGCTTGAACTGGTAGAACCTTTGCAAGACCAGCCTCGCAAATCTCGATGGCCTCCCATGGCAGATGAAAAGAAAGATGAGGGGGCAGGAGATCCTAACAAAATCTTGATCGAAGAAGCCCTCGAGCGACAAAAGAATGCGATGATGGACAACTTTTCCCAGATCCTTCAACAGCTACCCAGCTGCATATTTGTATTTATGGTTATCTCTGTAATTTGGTGCGTTCTTGTTTAGGATATGAATCAACATACTATCTGCTTTTGCTACTAAAACAGATTCTTAACCATCCCCATCTTCTCCCTGAAATAAGCAAACTTTGTTCTTCTTAGAGCTTTAGTGAAAATTTCTTCCATCTCTTCTCCTGTCGGGGTGTACCTCAAATATACGGCCCCTCGTTGGACACAGTCTCTGATAAAGTGAAACCTGATGTCAATGTGCTTTGACCGATCATGAAAAACTAGATTCTCAGAGAGCTTGATGCAACTCTGATTATCACACAAAATATTGGTCGCTTCCATCCTCCTCCTGAATAGTTTCACAAGCAATTTCCTAAACCATATGGATTCACACGAAGTTGTTCTAGTTGCCATTTATTCAGCTTCAACAGAGCTCAGAGCTACAGATTTATGTTTCCTACTATACCAGGAAGTCATTCCCGATCCAATGTTGAAACAGTACCCACTGGTACTTTTCCAATGTACTGAACTTCCAGCCCAATCTGTGTCAGTGAACCCACTGAGCCTGATGTCATTGCCTTGGGTGTATATTAGTCCATGCTCAATTATTCCTCATATATATCTAAGAACATGCTTGGCTACTGCCCAGTGTGCCCTCTTTGGTTCCGTCATGAACTGACTGAGGTTGTTGACTACGTATCAAATGTCTAGCCTAGTATTGACCAGATACATCAGGGACCCTATGAGTTGCCTGTACAAGGTGGGATTGACTTCTTTATCTTGGGATGCTTCAATCTTCTTCTAGTTGGTATTCATTGGAGTAGACATAGATCTACAGTCCTGCATTCTTAAACTTTTCAAAATCTCTGTAGCGTATCTCCCTTGTCCAAGGAAAATCCCACCCTTCTGCTGCCAAACTTCCAACCCCAAGAAATAATGCATTTGTCCCAAATCCTTCATGCAGAATTCTGCAGCTACACTTTCCTTGCAGTCTTTGATGAGCCTGGATGAGGCTGTCAGAAAAAGATCATCCACATACAATACCAGGATTAGAGGCTCATTCTCTACAACCAGATAGTAGAGGTTAGGATCTGCGTCACTCTTAATGAATCCCATCTTCTGCAAGTAACCATCAATTCAACTGTACCATGCCCTAGGTGCCTGTTAAGCCCATACAAGGCTTTCTTCAACCTGCATACATGAGATTTCTTCTCATGTGTCTGAAAACCATCTGGTTCTTCAATGTATACTTCTTCTATCACCCCATTCAATAATGTCGTGTTGACATTCATCTAGTGAATCTCCCACCCCATTTGTGCTGCAAGGGATATCACGGATCTAATAAAAGTATACCTGGCTATTGGCGCAAAGGTTTTTTCGTAGTTTATCCCTTGCTTCTAAGTATACCCCTTAGCCACAAATCTGGATTTGTATTTTTCCACACTACCATTTGCAACGTATTTGACTTTGTAGATCCATCTCGAACCTACAACTGACATGTCCTAAGGCCTAAGTACCACTTCCCATACATCATTGACCATTATGGAACTATATTTCTCCACCATAGCATCTACGCATACTTAATGTTGAATGGCCTCCTGAAAACTAGAGGGTTCTCCAACTTGAGCCACCAAGGCTTGGTATATGTCTGGCTGTATACGCTCCCTTTTCTCATTCCTGGGTGCACCAATGAAATCCTCTGCATCTCGTAGTATTTGTCGAAGTTCTCAACTCATTCTTCATCTGGTAGTGGTATATGTATTTTCTCCTCTTCATGGGACTCCACCTGTTGTGATACCTCCAGAGTTTTGCCTTTAGGAGAAATTCCGGTGCTAGTTTCTACTGGTTGAAGTGGCTGGACAAATGGATCATCCTTTGAATGCTCTTCTGAAGGCACTTCTCAGGATTTCTTGCAAGCTCTGTCCTCCATGAAATTTACATCCCATCGAATTATGATCTTTATATTCCCACAAGATATCCTTTCTCCAGAGTTTGATCCAATTTATTCCTCTTTTATTCGGGTATATGGGAGTATGCCAAACTCCCAAATATCCTAAAATGACTCATCTCAGGCTTTTTAACGATGAATACACTCTTCAGAGTAATCTTACCTAATGCCCTGTGAGGAGTCCTGTTCTGGACATAAAAAATCATGTTTCATGCTTCTGCCCATAGAAACTTGGGCATATCCTGATCATATAGCATCACCCTGACTGCTTCAACAATAGTATTGTTCTTTCTTTATGCTACTCCATTCTACTCCAGATTATAGGGAGTTTTCCACTCTCTTCTAATGCCTTCCCTTGTGCAAAAATCAGTGAAGTCCTTGTCGATGTATTCTCCACCATTGTCTGAGCGCACTATCTTTATCATCTTTCCTGTCAGATTCTCAACTAGAGCCTTGAAATCTTTGAATCGACCAAAAACCTCATCCTTGGTTTTTAGAAAGTAGATCCAAGTTTTTCTGGAATGGTCATCAATGACGGTGGTGAAGTATTCAGCACCACTAAGAGCTTTTGTGGACATGGGTTTGCAAATATCTAAGTGTATCAATCCTAGAACACTCTTAGCCCTATAGATCTCATGAATTTTAGCCCCTCCACAAAATTTTGGAGCTAGATCAGATCCGATACTACCCAAAATCAACAAAAGATTCAACAACGGTAGTCAATAATGAAGTTGTGGAATATAATGTGTATACAATTTATACATTTTTTTAAAATGGGAACTCACCTTTTAACGGGAAATAAACTTAGAAAGAAGCTCAACCCACCCTCACTTAAACAAATATAGGGTTTGCTGATAGCTTGCCAGCACCATACAATAATCTACCTGAGGCTTACATCAACAATATTCAATATAATAAAATAGCCACATATGGAAAACCCCACACAAGGGAGTAGCATGCCTGCCAGGATTTGAACATTGGTCATTGTTATGACAACCACTACAAGTTGCCACTAGGCAACACCTTGATGGAAATATATAGTATATACACATACACACATGCATACATATATGAAGCAATTAGATTACTCAGGTTCACAAAAGAAAAAGGCAAGTACAGAGGTTTCAGATGAATTTTGCTTAAAAGAAGAAGTTGGTCAAGACATCCAAAGAACCTTTGAAGATGCAAATTTAGCAGAGCTAGTCAATAATGAAGCTCGGGAAAATGATATATGTGGCACTTATAATTTTGGGAAAAATATCGCCAAGCATCCAAAAATAATCATATCAAAAATATTGGGGAAAATATGAGAAAATATTGGCAAGAGTAAACTTGGACTTGAAAAACTCTAAAATATTGGCAACCTCCAAAACTCAGGAAAATTCAGAAAAATCATGAGAAATAGGAGATATGTGCAAATATATATAACAATCAGATTAGTCAGGTTCAGAAGGAATAAGGCAAGAATGGACGTAGAATCAGTTAAGCTAGTCAATATGAAGAAAAATCATATGAGAGGGATAGAGTGAACGTGAAAACCTGAAGGCTGACTGAAAAAAACATAAGAGGAAGAAGACTGAGCTCTCCCTGAATTGACGGCACCAACAATTCTAAGCTATCATTGGATTAGTCCCAGGTAATAACGTTGAGATTGGAAGGTACTTGTAAAAGGACAAATTGACTACAGTGTCAAGCAAGAAGAATGGAAAAAGGAAACTAGTTAGAAGGATGACCATGGTTGATTTAGTCTTGAATCTTGGCCCATGGTTAAATGCACAATAAACATATTTCATATAATTTTGATGATTTCCATAAAAGTCCTATTTTCTTTAAAATAAAGGGCATGTTCCAAATATAACCACCCTATAAGTTCAAAGATCACATGCGGGCACTTACAACATTTTTTCAATGGTGGCATAGCTCATTCAAAGTAATGAAAAACAAAGAGGAGACGAATACACAGAGAAAAAGGCAAGGTTGCTGAAAAGTAAGCAGACAAAGAGACTGTAATGAAGACCATGAAACCACCAAATGATGGAACAAAGGAGGTTGCCACAAAATACGGTTGAGACCTTAAGATATCATCGTAATCAATCGTATGGAATTCTCATAGATAAATCACAAAAGAGAATTTTACCTTCAATGCAGAGAAGCCTGCCTTTGCAAGTCATAATGATCAAAATTTTTGATAAAAAGATGTGTGGAAAGAAATATCTTGATAAAATGTCCCATTAAAGACTAAGCTTTACATCCTCAGACTAATTAGTATGAGAAACCAAGGCCTTCAATAACAATAATAACTCAACCACAATTATGGCATAAAATTTAGAATTTTGGATAACCACCCTCCATGTTACTGCTGATTAAATTATGTTCTCAGGCACATGGTGCACACAAGTACTGTCTCCAGTGTGCAAGCAATGCCTTTGGCCAAATCTATAACAACATTGAAGCAACGACAAGACGATGAATATCAAAATCGCCTATCCATGAGATAATTGTTTTGACCCATGCACTTAAATTGAAAGACTCAATGAAAAGGAAACAACATTTGAATTCAAATGGTAGAAAAATTAGAATAACACCTTCGAGTCAAAGAAGTTGTAACAAAGGAGTGCAAAAAGGAGAGGTGTTTCCACTTATATAAAATGTTACACATCAAGCTAGACTGCTAGCCTCTAGCAACATCAACAAATGTTACAGTTTAGGCAAACATCACTGATAGATATTAACAAATAGTTGTACAATAGTTTGCTCTTTCGCTAAGGTCAAATCCCACACCAGGGAATTATTGTATGCACAAGAGGAGAATGGATGCACCATTGTGTGCACAACAAAGGCCAACAACTTTAATTGATTTTGACACATATTCAATAGATCTCCACTCTCTCAATCTAACAATTTTGCTTAAGGCTGAAGCTTACACCACTAGAAATAGAACATCAAGGATTGGTATCCACCTTCAAAATACACAGAAGCAAGCATCCTCTAAGGTGACCATAACTGAATACCATTCCGAACAATTTTCTGAAAGCCATGTTTGAACTCAGTCATAATGAATTTCCAAAGCAGATGAGTATGTTGGGAATTTGCAGTCCAATGGGAAAGACAAAAAAACCTAACAATTTCTGTTAAAAAAAGTGAGAGAAGATGGATGGGGTTAGGAATGTAGTTCCTTCATGTCACTCTAGACTCTAGAGGCTCCAAGTTCTGTTAGCTCAAGCAACATCTGGAAACCTAAAGAGATTTCTAGCTTCCCTCTTGAGAATATATGAGAAAATGAAGATGGTATTCTTGTACTGGACAGAGGTTCAGTTGCATATTTTCAATTTTGGAAACCAAAGAGGCAACAATTCATGATTTTGCTGCAGATCTAGATAACATAGCATTTCCTTTGTTTATTCAGGGTCCATACATGATTATACAAATTTTTATGGTATTGCTCAGCAATGTTTCATGCCCAAGGGATCTAACCACTTTTGATTGCAATTTGGTATTAACACAGAATAGAGATGAATAGGCTAGGTATGGCCAACAATAATGAAGGACGGTTTAAAAGTTACTTATTCCTACTCCTCCAATGGGATTGATTCTGGTGTCACCTACAAACAATTGTCGAGTTGGTATTAAATTTAGATTCTAAACCCACTTACCTGCAATTGTTAAGGCTGATACGTTAGCGTGTTAATTTCTTTTCTAGAACATTTGCTCTGCTCATTAGCTTGGATCACGACAAAAGTAAAAGGGATGCAAGAAAACCAAAATGAAAGTAAGACTTCTTCAAATTACAGTTGGCTAACAAAAGATAGAACCTTATTACCTTTAAAATAGCCTGATTTGGTAGGGTATATAGTTAAGTCAAACAACAGAGAATAACAAGACCATTGTCTCTGTTTAACAAGCATTTTGATGGGAGCTTAAGCAGCTTGTCTAAGGTAATCATATGACTAGAATTAATTACATGAAAGTGAAAAACCATATAACTAATACGGTGCTTCTAAAACACAGATTTTTACAACTCACTTGCAGTACCGATTCAATGGTTTTATTTGTGAAAGCTTCTCTATGTGCTCTTACAATACATCGATAAAATCATTCAAAAGAAGCAAGGCTCTAGAAAATATACCTGAATATTTCTACTGAAACCATTCATATTGTCCAGATGACAAATTTGCCAAAAATGTGAAGAACATGATCCAAAAAACAACCAACATTGCTACCTTTGTTCCACAGACAGCTAATGAGAAGAGCGCCCCTCGCCTAAAGGGTGACATGTGTATCTACGATACCAGAAGTTGGGAAGGGAAGGGAAGCAAGAATAGACTGAGAAGCAGAGCTAGGGGGTTTCAGGAGATAAAGAAACTTAGACCCCACCTTCCGTGGTGTATTTTAACATGCAAAATTCATTAGTAGTGCACTAATTTAGTGTTAAGACGGGAACGGGAACAAGAACAGGAATGAAATGGAAAACAAGTCCCCTGGTCATGTTTCTAGTAACATAGATAGGAATGTAATATAAAATCTCCAACAAGTGGAATAGACGCATATAAATTCAACCTGTGGATTTCAGTTAGCAGTGTCATGGCCAATAAGAAATCACTATATAGATACTTAAAAATACGTTGACAAGGAAAAAAAGCTAACCTATTACCTCGGATTTTGAACCAGGTTTTCGCACACTGCTTGTGAGCAGCAGCCAGATCATCCTTGTAGGAACAACCCAACACAATAGATGCCCCTGCCTCTTGGTTGGTCTCCAGCGTAAGATGGCATATTCTACACTCCTTCTCAAATTGGCTTCCAATTCTATCTAATTGCCTCCCTTGATCAGAAGGCGCATTCCCTTCTGGTGCCTTCACCTTCGGGTCAGGACCCTTCTCAAGATCTACATCAGAACTATCAAATAGAGAATGCATTGTGAGATCTGACATTCCTACAATATCAGGATCGGAAGCATTAGAATAATCATATTCATCATCATAAGTTCCTCCATTTGAAGTATATTGCGAATGCCATGACTGATCTTCAACATCAGAATAATTTGGGCTGTCTGCACTGCCATCCACAGATGGTCTGCATGAGATTGGTTCCCCCTCTCCTCGTATGATGGAGCACTTTTGGACTCATCTTTAACTGCAGAAGTTGAAGACCATGCTAACGCGGAATGGGCTAAAAACTTAGGCTTACTTATCAATATGATTGAAAAAACCCCATATTTCCCCCATTTCTCTTCAAAACTCTTTTTTATCGCACTTACTATGTTTATGTGCTTAGGGACCGCAACCAACAAGCAATACCCCAACAACAACAACTCTCACGTATCATTTGCTATGTGTTGGGATGCACCCAATATTACCTAAGAAAAGATCAAGTCTGAAACGACAACTTTAAGAAATCTCCACAAGCTTTCTGTACAGTACCCTAGATAGCTATGGCTCAAAATTACAAAAAAAATCCTTGCCACATTCAACTGAGGCAACACAGCAAAGTTGCAATGCTCTGTCATCTTACTAAGTACACGGAAAAAATGAGATATAGAGGGAATGGCCCAATGCCGAAGTACCAAACTGCGCAGAAAATCCGAGTTGAACCAGGAAAACCGAACAAGATTCCGATGCGCACCCAATGCAAAACTCGAGATTTTGAAGAACCCAACAAGGCCACAAAATAATCTAAAATTTTGAAGAACCCTACAAGCCTCCAGGATCAACACAATCCCAATGTGCCCAATAATACACAATTCCGATGTGCCCAATAACACACAATATACGTGGTGTATAGAAAAACCCCACAGATTATTCTTCATTAATCTAATCTAATCCCAAAGTGCAGGCAATCCAGAAATAGCACAAGAATCAACATTTTACATCCATCTCTGTGAAAATTCAAAGCTTTGCATACTCTCTGCATTCAACTCACAGTTGCCATTGTGGCAGCTTCATCAAAACAAATCAGAGTGTGAACTCAAATAAATAGTAGCAGCAGCAGAAAGAGCAGGAGGATTAGGATTAGGATTGGGATTAGAAGAGAAAGTGTTGACAGAGATCAGAGCTCCAGATTAGACAGTGGAGGACAATCAATGTGGTGTGAGAAAAAATGTCTTCGATTATTTATTGTTTAAAAAAAGGGGATTGATTCACATTCTTATCTTTACAATGAGGTTCTCAGATTATCACCATTCTTTCAAACAACTATGAATTTATTTTTTATGTTTTTGGGGACATGGATTCTCTTCGAGGGCTGACTTTTCTATCTCCATGTGTTCGCAATCCTAATGCTAACGTTAATGCTCGTGGTTGGTTGGAAATGTTAAACCTATATTCTCTGCTTTGTATGTCGTATCTTTCACTGCTTTGAATGCCATCACTCACTCTTTCCCTCCCACCACGCAATCCAATTGCATCATAATTTCCACACACCCACCCTTGTCAAGGTCAATTTTGATGTAAACTATTGAAATCCCATCATCCCACACATCACACGAGGTGAAATCCCATCATCCCACACATCACATCAAGGTCAGTGGAATTTTTGTGTGTGATGAAACTGGTTTTTACTGCCCGTTATATAATTAATAAAAAAAATTAAAATATCAATTTCAAAATTCATTCTCTCTTTTTTTTTTTTTAGTGAGAAAAAATCATCTCTTTTATTATTATGGAATAAAACAGTGCATTCTTATGATGGACAGTTTGTCCTCATAAACCTGGGATATAAAAAGCTTGATAGATATGCTAACATACATTTGTGCAGTAATAAAAAAGATACCACATTATGGTACTTCATCCATTTTTGCATTTTACATAGAATGTGAAAAGTGGATCAGATCCTTCACTTTTATGAAGATCACATACCTAATGGACTTTTTTCTTATAGGTTTTCTATACAAAATTAGTTACAAAATTTATACAAAACTTAAAAATAGAGACATAGATATAATAAACATATCTGCTATGAGGTTCTGCATTTTTGATCCCGCTTCAGTGATCTATCCCAGAACTTTTAGAATTTCTACTTCTGTCTCCTATGCTCCTATTTTTATCATGATGTGCATGCCTTCTTCTGTGTCCTGTAGTCCCTTTTTCGATAATCCATCCGTTGTTTTGTTATGTGCCCTGTTGATGTGCCCAATGGAAGAATTCTAAAAGCAACTACATATACATTTTATACGACTCAACCACCCTAGTAGTGAGGTGTGCTGAATGTTGCTCTTTCCATTTAGATGGTCTATAATACATTTGGAATCCCCAAAAAACTGTACTTGAGGGATATCTAAGAAACTGATAAACCATAATAGACCCCATAAAGCAACAACTTCTGCTTTCATACTTGTTGCTTCTCCCCCATACCAGTGACTCCAGTATTCCTGCTCTTATGTCAATTTTAAACAAAATCTGCTCCCACATCTACCTCCTTGAGCTGCTCCATCAAAGAACCCCACCGGGTAGTTTGTGATTAGGACTCTCCCCTTCTCTGTCTTCTTCTTTTTACTTTTCTTGGTATTTTCATTCTATTCTAAAACTACCCAATGTTTTATGGATTCATAGATTGAGTTTCCCCTCCCTCTATTGTTACGAAAAATCAGATGGTTCGATCTTTCCAGATTTCCCAAAAAGTGACCAAAGCAAGCATTCTCCTGCTTTTACTCTGAGTGCTCCACCATTTTAAACACTCCTCGATTGTACTAAATTGGGTAAATGGAATCTGCCACTTGTTTGTGAAATGTTTCCAAATGCTGACAAATCTATGACAATGTAAAAAAAGGTGCTCATTGTGCTCAGAATTATTCCTGCATAGATAACATATCCCAAGGCCATGGTGGATCTTCTTTTGAAGGTTTGCCCATGCAAGATTTTTTTTTTGCCAAGCTGGCTAGAGGAAGGTAACTGTTTTGATTGGAATATTTACTTTCTAGAATTTGAAAAAGCAACAATATTCACCACTAGGAAATTCCTTCATGCAAATTTTGAGATAACAGTCTGCTATCTCAACTTCTCTTGATATCTTCTTCTTTCCAACCCATGTCAAATGATCTCCCTTACTGTCATAACTTATGCCTGCCTCCTTTAATGTTTTTATCAGCTGTAACCAATCCTTCTTATACTGATCAGCCAAATTCAGTTAAAATGTCATACCATATTGGAATATTCCCTTTCCATTACCAGATAAACTATCTCAAAACAAAAGAACCCTCTTCTATTGAGGTGCATTATCAGATCCACTGTCCCTAGAACCCTCTCACCTGCTCCTACAATACTATATTTTCCTATAATAATACTGTTACTAGTTCCAAAAGACCACCTTAAGTTTTGTAAGAGAATATTCTTGACCTTTCGAAAGTTGTTCCAGATTTGTGATTCACCTTTTTTCCCTATTTCTCCTTGTCTAACCCAGAAAACGAAATCCTTATTCTTCAAATATTTGGAATGAAGCAACTCTCCCCAAATATTTCGACTATTGATACCCCTCCACAGTGATTTTAAAATTAGAGACCATCCAAAAAGCTTTAAGTTAAGAATACCCTAGCCACCCAAGGTTTTGGGTCTAGTGATCTTTTCCATCTTCACTAAAAGATACTTGCTATTCATACTGGCTCCGGACCATAAATAACTTGCTATTGCTCTATTCAAAAGATTGATAATCGTTTGAGGAATACAAAAAAGATGTACCCAATAAATCCCTATCTGAGTCAACACTATTGTGTAAGGATGATCCGGCCTCCCATAGCTAAACATCTATTTTCCGATCCCTTAATCTTCATATAAAATCTCTCCACCAACCACATCTAATTTGCATTTTTATAGCTGCTTGGCTTAATTCGGTAGCCCAAATGTTTTATATCCTTTTCTATATTTTCTGCATTCACTTCAAAACAACTATGAATAAAAGAGATATCATCCTGGGCGCATGATCCATAAAGGATAATAGATTTCAGTTCGTTTTGAACAAGGCCCGTAGCAACCCCGAACTTCTTTATGATTATGGATAGTGATAACTATTTATGTCTGTTTACCATACCCATCAATAGAATATCATCCACAAAAAAACTATGTGAGACTGAAACACGAATATTAATATTAACTGCTTCAAAATCTCCAGTAGAGACTGCTTTTCTTATTTTTAAGCTTAATCCGTCCATTACCAAGATAAACAAGAGGGGGGATAAAGTACATCCTTGTCTGAGACCTCTACCAGCAACAAAAAATTTTGTGGGAAGGCCATTAATTTTGACTGCATAGTGAACTTATGACAAGCACCCCATGATCCATTCAATCATTCCTGAATTTATTCCTACTTTAAGAAGCACCATTCTTAGGAATCCCCAGTCTACACAGTCGTAAGCCTTTTTTAAGTCTACCTTCATCACTACAGCATCCATTTTTATTTATTTATTTTAATACCATGCAAACATTCCTATGCAACAACTACAACATCATGGATTAATCTGTTGTTTAAAAAACCATATTGTTCAGGAGATATGAATTTAGATAAAGCAACTTTCATTCTGTTTGAGCTATAATCTTATATGTTAGATTACACAGAGAAATAGGGCGATAATCAACAAACATTTCCACCGCAGATTTCTTAGGAATAAGAGAGATATAAGTGGAGTTTAACAAGGTATGTATTAATCCTTTAGACCTGGATTCCTCTACCATCTGAAGCAAGTCTTCCTGAAAAATGTCTAAAAAATGAACAAAAAATTCAGCAGTCCAACCATCTGGGCTTGGGCTTTTGTCGCCTTTCATTGATTTAATGGCCTGTGACAGTTCATCCTCTTTAACCTCATCATTAAACATTTTGGGATACTCTTCAACTGCCCACAGTTGAGCATCCACATCCCCCACTTCCACTATGTTATATGCTTTCTTAAAGTATGAAACTTCCAGAGATGAGATATCCAAATGCTTATTAAAACTGTTTCCTTCACCATCCTTTATTTGCAAAAGTGTATTTAGTTTTCTTTTGTGATTGGAAAATCGATGAAAAAATTTGGTATTCTTATCTCCATCCTTAATCCACAGGGCTCTGCTTTTCAGTCTCCAGGTCATTTCTCTTATCTGCAGGATTTTCTTTTTCCCAAGTTTTAAGACATGGATTTTCTCCCTTACAGTAGACGGAAGAGAGTGTACATTCATTTGATTATGAAGGAAATTCAACTCTTCCTCGATTCTTGTAGATATTTTCATCATAGATTAAACCGATTATGTAATGTACTAAAGCAAAATACTTAATATACTTCTACAATCAAACTTGCAGAAGCTTAATCGATTTTGAGCAAGATCAAATAGAACACATATAACAGAGAAGTAGAATCAATCACACATGAAACCCAAAAGAATACTCTGGGGAAAGCCTCAGCTAAAAACCTCGTTATTTGTATTATCATACAAGTGGAAATATTTCAGGATTACACAATTCTTTAGCTCACAAGCTATCCATCTCTCAGTACAATCCCTAATTGCTGCTCATAGACAGAATAGACATAACACTTGTGCCTTCCTTCAGTCCTCCAAGCCTCCTATTTCCTTGCACAATTTCTCCTGGGTCCTCAAGTTTCCACCTGTGTGTAATAATCCTCACACACTACTCTGACCTCTGAAATAACTACGCAATCCTTAAGGAGATGATTCCTTCTGCATGGATGAGTTTCCTATATAAGAAAATTCCTCCAACTGATAGTACATTGTCCCTTGCTCTCATCTCAACTGGGTCTCTGACTGAACTAGCATGCATGAGTTATTTATGAGAGAATATTTAGTTATATGAAGTGTAGCAGTTACATGCATGCATGCATGCATTAACTAACTGAACTCACAATTAGTTCAAAAAACTATTTAAAGTAATCTAACTGGACTTAACTCAGTTAACTAAGCTAACTAATTACAACTCAAAGTACAACTCATCCTAATCTCCTTTAATCAAGGGATAACTTCATCAATCAATCGAGAAACTGTTGCATGTATTCACATAGACTTCATGTTTGATTTTATACAACTAATTAACTCAAGATGAATTAATTAATTATTTTACAAACAAATGCTAAATTCAAATTCGAATTTTACTTCTCAATTTTAGTTCAGGGACTAACTAAAATTGGAATCTATCCTGAAATGCTATTTATAGCAGTGCTATTTTTAGCGCTTCCATTTTTCATTCCTTGTTGCTATGTCCAACATTGGTACCTAAAATTCTATTTCTATCATTTTTATTTTTAGCATTTCTTGTTGCTATTTCCAACACTCCCTCTCAACAAGAAAGGCATTCAACTCGAACCCGATCTTGAACCTTTGGAATGTTTTGCATGCAACACTTCTCCCAAGTGTTTTTGCTCCAACAACTCTAGAAACAAAAATCTCCCAACTCACCTCTCTGTTGGGCTAGAAACAACCTCTGATGCTGAAGCTCCCTCTGTCGTTGACAAGTGCTCCCTCTGTGATCTTTGAGCCGCTAGAACACTCCATGCATCTTGCACCGTTGCACACCTCTTTGTTGCAGCCTGCTAGCTTTGCACTGTCTTGGGATTCCTGCACTGTAGCTCTCTTTGCCGCTCCATCCACATCTGTCTCTACCCACTCAGCCAGTCTTGCTACTCCTCTTCGAGGCTCCCATAGCAAGGTCTAATCAAAGAGGTTGGGTACCTCAATGATCCTGCCCCTATTCCAGCCATCTTGGGACTGTCACTCCACATCGTCCCACCTCCTACCTGGAGGTATGGATGCATGTGCTCCCTCTACCCACTTGGCTCAAAATTTCCCCCTACTGGAGGTCTCTGCATGAGTGGATGCCTCCACTCGATCTCCTCTCAGCTTCTTCAGTTGTGGCTGCTCCACAACCTCCTGAAGCTGCTTCACCAATTGTGGCTCCTCCATAATTGTCTAAGACTTCTTCTAGCGCTGCATGTTGAGAGGTAATATACTCTCCCTCTCAACCACCAAGTCTCCAACAGTTGCCTTGCTCCTCAAGGCTTTGCATGCATCTTGAACCTCAAGAGCATACAGGTTCTTGACTCGTGAACCAATCTGCTTCCCCTGTCTCATGGTGACGTGTCTAAGGAAATCCTTTCCCTTACTGAAGACTACATAATAGCCTTTGCCTTCCAGCATTGCGATCGATACCAAGTTTTTCTTCAGTCCTGACACATACTTCACATCAATCAAGGTAATGCGAGCTCCATGCTCCCTCTAAAAAACAACTGTGCCTACTCCTGAGACACTATACTTTTCATCATTATCCATTGCTATGAGTATCTGGAGATCTTTCTCCTCCAAGGTACTGAACAAACTCTTATTGCCGGTCATGTGGAATGAAGCTCCACTGTCAAGAAACCAACCACATCCCACCATGGATGAAACCATGCATGTGAAGAGGGTGAATTCCAACTCGAACTGTGAGGTCAATGCCTCACCTTCAGATCCTTCCTTGGATCCCATCTTGGATTTTCTTCAATAGACAATTTGTTGCAAAATGGCCCACCTCATGGTAATGAAAGCATCGCACTTTCGATTTTTCAAACTTCTTCCTACCATGGGAAGAACTCGATTTGGGATGAGAAACCTTCTCCTTCCCTTTCTTTGCCTTACTCGCTAAGGCACAATTTTCTTCATCCTCCTTGGATGAAGAACCATCTCTGGTGCTTCTTCTTATCTCCTCCTGCATCAGATCCGACCAAAGATGTTCCCAGTTTGGCAATTTCTCTCTTCCATTTTCTGAGTCATGGTAGCTATGCCAACTCTTAGGAAGACCGAGGAGAGCAAGACTCACCATGTCATCATCGGCTGTCGTGATTCCTACACTTCCAAGCTCATCCTTGCAGATGGTGAGCTTGTTCAGATATGTAGAGATCATGTCACCCTTTCCACGCTTGATTTTTTGAAGTTTGTCTTTTAGTGCCAGCTTCCTCTGATCGCTGCTGTTCTGATATAGATCTTTCAATGTTTTCCACATTGGAAACGGTGTCTCCTTCCCATGGAGGCTCGAGACAATGTGGTCTCGAACTCCCTCCAGGAGGATTCTCCTCGCTCTAGCCACACATTTCTTCCATTCCGCCAATTCTGTAGCATTAGCAGCTGTTGGCTTGGGGACTTCTTGATCAATGAAGTCCTTTAGACCGTTGTCCTCTAATAATGCTTCCATGCGATCCTTCCAAGCTATATAATTCGAGCTGCCATCAAGGGCATACTCGAGTCTTAAACCGTTGAACGCCATTGGTGAAATTGAGATGTGATAAGAACTCGATTTCTATATTCAGGAACTTCAAACTTCGAACTTCTCCCTTCTTTATATATTTTTCTTCGCTTTGATAAACTTGGATCCAATACCATGTAGAAATTTTCACTGTAGATTAAACTGATTATGTAATGTACTAAAGCAAAATACTTAATCTACTTCTACAATCAAACTTGCAGAAGCTTAATCGATTTTGAGCAATATCAAACAAAACACATATAACAGAGAAGTAGAATCAACCACACATGAAACACAAAAGAATACTCTGGGGAAAGCTTCAGCTAAAAACCCTGCTATCTATATTATCATACAAGTGGAAATATCTCAGGATTACACAAAGCTTTAGCTCACAAGCTATCCAGCTCTTAGTACAATCCCTCATTGCTACTCATAGATAGAATAGACACAACACCTATGCCTTCCTTCAATCCTCGCCTCCTATTTCCTTGCGCAGTTTCTCTTGGGTCCTCAAGCTGCCACCTGTGTGTAATAATCCCTCACACACTACTCTGACCTCTGAATAACTGCGCAATCCTGAAGGAGATGATTCCTTTTGCATGGATGAGTTTCCTATATAAGAAGATTCCTCCAACTGATAGTACACTGTCCCTTCCTCTAATCTCAACTGGGTCTCAGACTGAACTGACATGCATGAGTTATTTATGAGAGAATATTCAGTTACTTGAAGTGAAATAGTTACATGCATGCATGCATTAAATAATTGAACTCACAATTAGTTCAACAAACTATTTGAACTAATATAACTGGACTTAACTCAGTTAACTGAGCTAACTAATTACAACTCAAAGTACAACTCATCTTGATCTCCTTTAATCAAGGGATAACTTCCTCAACTAATGGAGAAACTATTGCATGTCTTCACATAGACTTCATGTTTGATTTTCTACAACTAATTAACTCAAGATGAATTAATAATTAGTTTACAAACAACTGCTAAGATCAAATTCAAATTTTACTCAATTTTAGTTCAGGGACTAACGAAAATTGGAATCTATCTCAAAATGCTATTTATAGCAATGTTATTTTTAGCACTTCCATTTTTCATTTCTTGTTGCTATGTCCAACATTGGTACCTGAAATGCTATTTTTAGCATTTCTTGTTGCTATTTCCAACAATGATAACTAGTTCCTTTCTCAGTTCCTTATTTTTCTTCCTTTCCCATTGTTTAACTTCTGATTTGAGAAGCCTGAGTCTATTTATGAAATTTTCAGTGCTAAAAGTTCTCGCCTCTGTAGAACTATTGTCCTTCCAGAATTTTCGTATTAGTGAATCGAAACTTGGGTCTTCAAGCCAAATTCTATTGAACTTAAAAGGAAAGCCAAACCTTGCATCAGAATTTTTCCAAAACAAAGTAATTGGGCGGTGGTCAGAAACATAGTTTTCAACAATAGATGAACTAACTTCCCCCATATTCTCTATCATGTCTTCATGGACAAGAAACCGATCAAGTCTCTTAGTAATATACTTATTACCACCTCTTCCATTATCCCAAGTAGGGGCCATTTTGGGTGGACAAATATCGACAAGATTATGAACAAGAAAAATATCTCTTAACTTCTGTGCCATTCTGTCCTCCACCCTAGTTTGCCCCCACAATTTTTCTTACCTATGGTGCAGTTAAGATCCCTTGCCAAAATTAGAGAAGGTGCAGTAAGAATCCCCGATCCCTCCATTGTATTCCATAACCCTTCCTTCTCTTTATAGGGAGCATATACATTAAGCATGTAAGATCTACCAGGGATACCTCTAATATCACCTGCCAGGCGAATACCCATCGAACAAGAAAAAGCCTTCAAGTTTTCCCCCCTTGGGTCCCAGACAACAGCAAGGCCGCTAGATCTACCAGTGGCATCCGTTGCCACAATATACCACGTGTGAAGCATCCTTCTAAAATAGTTATAGTTTGGGCATCAGAGTGCATTGATTCTTGGATAAGAATTATGCTGGATTTAGATGAAATGAAAAGATCTCCTAGAGCTAGGAATTTTGGATGGCCCCCCAAACCCCTTATACTCAAGGATAGAATTGAATTCATTTGGGATTGATGGAGGGCATGCATGCTCTAAGTGCCCTGGGAGAAATAGGAGACGAGATATGGATATCAATGAGTGATGGTGAATTAGTCAGAGTGGTGTGAGTTTGACGAGGTCTACCTCTAAAATATCTGCTACCTCTATTGTTTTTCCGTCTTACGGTAATATCACCTACAGAAGTTGGGCTGATTTTAGGTGGCCCGGATCCCTTTGGCTTATGGATAGTAAGAGATTTGAGATCCAATGTTTTCCTTTGAAGAAGGAAATCTAGATCATTTTCAAAGGAATTAATAGGAGAGGAAACCGAAGATATTTGAGCAGGGGCCGTTTCTTTATCCTTTGGAGAGTTAGGTTGAGTGACTGGTGAGTAAAACTCACGAGCTTGAGTGTAAGTTGCATATGAAGTAGAAGGAATATTATTTGAATTACGTAAGACCTGTAACAGGATCTGAGAAAATACAGGAGATGGATATTTTTTAATATTTTCTCCACTGGAAGAATCCACTGTCATATGGGAACTTGACTGCTCCGAAGACATGGAAGATGAATGGATTACAATAGAATTAGGAGCAAATGTCTTTTTTATAAGTCTAGGAGAAGGCTCAGAGAATATCTGATTAGATTGACTAGAATTACCTGAGCCTAGAGACTTTCTGTTATGTTTAATGTCATAGCCTTTGCACGGAGAGAAACACTCTGATTTGTTTTCCTTCTGTACCCTTGGATGAAGCCTTTTATGCTCCCTCATCGACCACCACTCTCCTCTTTCTTTAGGACAAGTAGCAATTAAATGTCTCATCTGATGACATTTAAGGCACCAGAATGGAATTCCCAAGAAGTCCAAGCATTGGGTGAGATTTATATTTTCCCATTTTAGTTCAATATGGTCAGGAAATGCTTCACCGAAACCTTTTTCTATAAGAACCCAAGCAATCCTCTTATCCCTAGCTCCCAAATACCAAGGGTCAACATATACAAATTTTCCTATGGCATTTCCAATATCAGTGAAAACCTCCTTCGTCGAGAATTCCAGTGGAATACCGGGAAGTTTGACCCATATAAGTTTGTTCTTAGGCGTTTGTTTCAAAGGATTGAATCCCACATACCACACATACATAGCCAAAAAACCATGGTCCTTGACCCATGGCCTTGCTGCAATTTTTCGAAGGTCATCTTCGCTCAGAAAGTGGAAGTTATACCAACCTCCCATGAGCTTCACCATTGTAGGAGCATACCCAGCAAAATTTTCCATTTCTTTGCCAACCACTGCCTCATCTCTACTTCTTCAATTTCGAAAAAATACCATCTTCCTACTAAAGCCCTCTTCTGTAGATTCGTAATTTGATCAAGTAACACATCATGCCCGAAGGAGAGAATAGGAGCAGGAGCCATGATTTTAATAAGACGTTGTTTCCTGCCACCCTTTCTTCTGCCACCTTTTCTCCCCCGATATCATTATGTGGCATATACATGGCATCCAACCACATGTCATCTCCGGCCTCCATTGGTTTATTGTGCGAAATGAAATTAAGTTTAATGGAGTGGATAACCTAGAAGAGCTTGAAACAATACCATAAAATGTAAAATATACAGAGAATGGTTATGGTTGTTCGTTGTTGGTAAATTAGGTTTTTCACCAAGGAGGGCCCTTTACTTGGTCTTAAATAATAACTCAATATCAAATCACATGACAAATCACACTCATGTAAAACTCCAAATGTGTGCCCCAAGAAATGCGTGATTCAACGTGTTGCGAAATTATTTTAAAAAAGTGTGCATGTGGTGGTGCGATATTAGTTGACGTTTGTAGATTTTACACTCATGGACCAAATTTAAATAAAAAGTATGGAAAGTGTATTGTCTCATAATTCCATGGGACACTTTTGTTTTTTTCTCGGGAGTGGATGACATCCCAAGGAATGAGAGCTAAAAATGGAAGGCAAAATTCTCCATGTACTTTGAATTAAGTTGAACATTCCTTTAAATAAGGGAATTATGTAGTATGGTTAGATGTTTCACCTAATAAGGAAGTTTATTTGGTCCTTATGTCTTTGGTAAAGGATGATAAAAACTCAAAATTAAATCATAGTTGTGTAGCCTTTTAGATGTGTAATCCATGGAATGTATGATTCAATGTGTTAGTGAATTTCTTTTCAAAAGTGGGCATGTGCTAAAATATTGAATGATTTTATGGGGTGTTTTTTCAATAGTGTGAGAAGGATATTAAATTTTATTTTAAGTGTGAAGTTTGAAAAGTATATTTTTTCATAATTTTATGGTTTTATTGCATGATTTTATTGGGTGTCTTTTCAATAGTGTGGGAAGGACATTAGACTTTATTTTAAGTGTGAAGTGTGAAAAGTATATTTTTTCATAATTTTATGGTTTTATTTTATTTTATTTTATTTTAAATAAGTGATATTTCGAGAGTTACAAATGAAAAAAAAATAAAAATTGTACTTTGAATTAAGTTGAATATCGTTCTTTAAAAAAAAAATATAAAGACTTTAGACAAGGATGTCCATTATTCTTTTATTTATTTATGTTTGTGGTTGAGGTTTGAGAGGTCAATTTCTGAAGTAAAATTGAATATAATGATTCAAGGCATCGAGGTTGGCGATAATAAATTTCCTACACAATTTATTTATTTGTGGATGGTGTATTTTTATTCTCAAATAGCTCTTTGAAAGAGGGAAGATTAAGGAGATTCAACACATATTCTAAAGCTATAAAAAAATAGAGATAAATCTAGATAAGTATATTGTAGTTTTTAGTGAATTTGTCAGGAGAATGTCACAAAACTTGGGGAATTACCTTCCTTTCAAGTTAATGTAATTGAATGAAGGACTTAAGTACCTTGGAAATAACTTCAAACCAAATGACTATGGTAAGGAGGATTGGGCTTGGTTATTAGCCAAGATAGAAAAGGATTAGTTCCTAATGTAATCGACGACTTTTTAAGGGTGGGAAACTTGTATTTATTTAATCAGTTTCAAAATCCATATATGCTTTATAACACTCCTTAGCTCACATCCCTAAGACATATTAAGAATATTATAAAGCTCTACTTTAACTTATTATAGAGAGGAAATTCTAACCTAGTGGGAGCTCACATGGCAAAATGGCAAACAATATCCCAACCTAAGGAAAGGCGGGGTTGCGAACTTGGGGATATTAATTGTTTTAGTTACTTTTTGGCTACAAATACCATGTGGAACATGATCACTAATAAAAGCCTTTGCAAGAGGGCAATATGACAAAAATATATTACTCTTTGTACTATTTTGTATTGAATTTGTGGTGAAAGGAAAAGCATCAAGGATGTCATGGATCAGTGGAAGACAATGGTTTAGTCCTTTCACGTCGTAGGTTCATATTTAGCTTGGAAAGTGGGTGATATTGCTAAGGTGAGGATTGGTGCAAATGCCATTTATGAGTTGTGGCAATAATATCCTTCTTCCATAAGGTATGATTAATTGTTTGTGAGATATAGGTTGATGTCTATGAAATCAAGTGGGTGATCTAATGAACATTGAAATCTGGCAAAAATCATCACTATGTGGGAAATATTGATTTAGTGAAATAAGGTGGGTCCTAGTATCTATATGGTGTGTAAGCAAGGGGAAAACAATACTACATGTCTATTTATGGACCACATATTTACTCCATAGGTTTAAAGGGATTTGGCTTGTTGGTAGGGTTTTGTGATATATGGAGTGGTCCAAACATTATTACTTGTATTGAAGTTTGACATGATTGATTGGAATAGAAGAAAGTCATAACTATTCCCTGCTTAACACTTTGGGGAACCTAGCTTGCTCATAGTAACTTATTATTTGAGGACAAGGTCATACCAACTGCTTAGGTCTCACTTTAGGTATGTGTTGCATATTTACAGTACAAAATAATACTAATCAATGAGATATAGATTAATGTTTGTTAAATCAGGTGGGGGACTTAATGACCATTGACATCTCGAAACAAGAATGGTTAACAATGTAGGATTTGGGATTTGTGGGTGTGGACATTAATACTTGGAACTCCTACCTTCCTAAATTGAATAGAGCACACATCCACTTTAGATAAGGTTCTAATGAATTAATGTAGTAAAAAATAAGGTTGGAAGACATTCCATTATTAGGTTGGGCTACAGATCCCTTTAAGAAAATAGTGATGAGGTAGCTGATGGTGGTGGACCAAAATTTTGAAAAATAAGGCATCGTTAAAAATAAATATATTTATGTAGCTTTCTTTTGAAAACAAAATACTTACATGGGAGATGTTGCATAAGTGAAATAAGGTGGCTCCACACACACACACACACACACACACACACACACACACACACACACACACACACACACACACATTAATATGTGCAAGCAAGGAATAAACATTATTACACATATATTTATGGATCTCATATTTACTTTGTAGGTTTAGAGGGATTTGGCTCATTAGTCGAGCTTTTGCAATATATGGAGTGGTATAAACAATATTACTTTTATTAGAGCTTGGAATGATCATTGGAATTGAAGAAAGTCAAAATTATTCTATGCTTGGCATTTTGGGGAATATAGCTTGCTCGCAACAACAAATAATTTGAGGATAAGGTAATACCAACCTTTTAGGTCATGTATCAGGTATGTGCTACATATTCACATTACAAAACAATCTAAAAGATTAGCAGACCTCAACATATAAAGAAGATCACAATTAACAGGGAAACTCAATGTAATATTTTTTATGATGGCAATCAAGGTCTAAATTCCATTACCAGTTTGGGTGGTATCATGTATCCCTATGCCAGTCATAATATATAGTTCAAGGAAAATCTAGGTAGGTGCACTAATAATTACATGGATTTTATGGCTTTAAGGGGCCATTTGAAGATCAAATGGAATTTGGGGATCTATTAGCTATAAGTTTTCGACAACTCCATTTTAGTAATTATTTGAATGAGCAATAAAAATAATGTACATGATATCACCTTGGTTTCTTCAACTAATTAATTAAATGTGATTTCACTTTAGTATGATTGGATAACATAATCTGAACATAATTGCAGATTATTTATCTAAAGCATGACTATTAGTCCCAAGTGGACAACTTTTTTTCTGGATGAGTCATTAGATGATAACACCACAATATATTAATGGATTGTATAAGATTTCAAGACAACATTTTATTTTATTTCTTTAAATTAGACATAGATCATTGAATGATTATAATTTGAATTATATGGTATTATATGATAGGAATGTAGCAAAAATTAAATAGATAAACCTAGAGGCCTATACTAATTGATCATTGTTATTTATATTAACAATATTTTTGGAAAAGGAATAATCTATATATTTATTCCAAACATTTGTAATGTACCAAATGCACCTAAAGGAAGTGTTTTTTATATCATTTTAAATAATAATTGTGTTTTTCTCCCTTGGAAAAAGAAAGTTGAACACCCTTTTATTAGAAGGAGAGAAATAACAAATACATTGTTTGATTAAATTAATTAAGATATGCATTTTGTGTTTATGATATTTACGAATGAACAAAGTCTAAATATTTTATCGTTAGACTTTTTTCTTTTTGGTTCAATTTTCTTTCAATGGAATCTAATCGAGCAATCTTTATTAAAATTGTAATATTGGATTGATGAGCTTATTTTTTTGGGTGTAGAAACAGAATTAACACCCTTGGATACTCTTATTACAATCAGATTGTGTAATGTTAACATCTAATTCCATTAATTCAAAATTATTTTACGAAATTCTAGGCCAAAAATACTAGTTTTTGCTCATGTTATTCTAAGTAGCTAGTAAAGGGCCACTTTGCAGCATGTTTAGACTACTTTAATAATTAATCAATGAATAATAATAATACAAATGGAAGTAGGATTGTATAAGGTCTTGGTCATTATTTGCATAATTGCAAGATGGCTTAAGGGAGCACTCAAGAAAAAAGTGCATTCAGACATGTTGCAACAGGACAAGAGGAGCTTATGTTATCTTGAGCATTCAATGTGACAATATGATGATAAAAGTAGAAAACGTGGATCCATTTTAAGTTCAATGATTGTAGTTAAGGTGTAGTTTAACAAAAAAAAAATGGATGGGCCAATATTTTCTCATGTAATCATTGCATAAGTGTTCTCACATAACGAGTTACACCCAAAGTTGGAATAGCTAAAGAGTTAGAGTTTGTTTGCGTCATCGATTTAGGGCTCACTATATTCTTCACTTGCATAACATCTTCCCTAGACTCAACATGTCATGTAATCCTATTTCATACTATTTGTTGATCTAGATCCTTAGGTAGAAGCATCCCTTTATGTTGTTAGAATACACAATGATTTTAGTAAACCCAACAAAGTGGTAAACCCAAATTATATAAAACATTTTGGATGTATGTTTTTTTAGATAGATTTGGAAGATGTCATAAAGGTATGCATAAAGGTTTATAAACAAAATATTGTGCCATGTGAGATATGTATAACATAAAGAATGCTCATAAAATAAACAATTATGACCAATCAAAAAGTTCCACATGTTAGTATATCTATTATCACAAGAACTCGAATAACATCATCAATAACATCAAGAAGTTATCTTAATCAACAAAAAAAACTTACCACGTCATCACAATGGCCTCTATTCCCACATAGCATTACCTCACAAGTGTTCTATAAACTTTATTTTAAAATCTTAAATGTGAAATAATCATAAATCACTTTTACATAATCTCGATTCCCTACCATAAAATACACACATGGATACACTTGAATTAACATTAATTATGGGAGATATAAATGTATACGAAAATATTTCTAAACTCATTGATTAAGTTATTATAGATTGTATTTTTCCAAAATTTCAATCAATATTAAAAATATTGAAATAGTTGATTTTTTAAGTTTGGTTTCTGTGATATAAATAACTTTAAATTGATTATTTTAGATTCATTACAAGGAAATTTCAAACTAATTAGTATAATTCATAATCATTACAAATTTTTTTTTAATTATTACCTCTTAATATAATTGCATAAATACATTATAATAGGGTATTATAAAAAAATCATAATTTTAATTTGATTTTTTAAAAGTTATACAAATAAAAACAAATAAATTAAAAAATAAAAACATTTATTTAACAAACAAACCATAAAGAAAAAAACATTAAAAATTTCGATTAGTTCATTAATATATTTGATTTAATTACTTTTAAAATAAATATTATAAATAAGAATATTTATTAATAAAATATTACAAATAAAATTATTTATTACGACATCACCGTTAGTGTAGCTACATTGACGTGTCAAAATTGATAGGATTTGAATTTCAATAAGGTTTTATGATTTACCAACTTTTATGGACCCACCAAATCACTTTAAATTTAAGTTCAAGTTTTAAAGAAACCCATTTATATTAAATTTTATGCCCATTGCGTCAATGTGAAGTTGATGTTTATAAATCCACATAACTTTAAATATATTCATTTTATAAATTCACATAACTTTAAATATATTCATTTTATAAATCCACATAACTTTAAATATATTCATTTTATAATCAATCATTATATATATGAAACGATTCTCTTGACGAATTGAATATTTTTTGCAGAATCAATGTAGTTTATAAGAAAAATATATTAAAATATATATATATATATATATAGCATATTTTTATACATTTTCATTAAGGTCGCGAGTACCAAAGAAAAATTTAAAAATACATCAATCATACGCAAATAATAAATATTCAGTATTTTAATAATTAAAAAAAAATGGTGATATAGGAGAGGCTCCAATTTTTCTACGAAATATTATTCAAGATATAAGTAATAAGATAATTTGTAAGGAATTAGTAATATTTGATGGATGTTAATTGGCTTATGAAAGTAGTTTTTTGGAAAAAATATATTTTATTTTTAATACTTTAATATTTTATATAAAAATATATATAAGATTGGAAGTTTTTATAAGAAATATTTATTATAAAATAAATATATTAAACATAAAATTGAATTTAGGTGGATAATAATAATATTTTTTATTCAAGTTAAAATAAATTGATATATATTTATTATGTTACTGGTAATGACATATAGTGATCGTTTATGTGTATTAATTTTTTCGTATTAAATATTTCAGAATTTTTTTTATGTTTTTACAATGTTAAGCCATAGTTTGAGATGGTTTGTATCACTAATGTATAGTGGCCGCCACCACCAGGGCTCCGTATTTTGAGGTAATACGTCAGTACTAGTGTTATTGTATTCACATACATAGTTATTGCATTTTGGTTAAAATTTTATTGGAATGTCCTCAAAATTGTATTGAACTTAAATTTTGCGGTACGATTAACTGCCAACTGTGGTTTCTCGTTTACTTCGCCACTCGATCGTAGGCTTAGGGCTCTTCCCAACCCTAATTGAGTTACTCGTGCCTGATTCCACCATTGATCTTAGTTGGTTCAAGATCTGACGATCCATGGCTTCCTAGGATGGTTTGGTAACTACTGCCCTCTTTTCGGCCCAAGTTACCGTCATTTGAATTTTGTTAAGTGAGGAGGAAGAGCTCTACTATGCCAAGGTTTCGTTTTTGTCTAGCAGGTACTATGTTGCGGTCTTTAAACCTAATTAATCACCATTTGTGTGGTTGGTTACTATGTATCACCAAACTAAGAGTCGACCATAATAGTTCTTGGTATTTATAAGAAAAGAAAGTAGTCTCCTTCCATATCAAGGGTTATATGCAACTAGTGTCACCAGCCATCTTTTAAACGATGGGGAGAACAGAGGAAGGAAAGAAAAAAAGTATTCGAGCTCTCTATAGTGCTAGATATTTATTTTATTTTATTTTTTTTATCTGTTTAACTGTTGCTCTGGTTTATTGTGGCAGGTTAGCTCTCATCACACTGGATCCTTCCAGGTTGGCCCAGACTCTCATAGGTTCCCTTTTACACCCCTTTTTTCTTTTATTCCATGTATTATAGTTATGTTTCAGGGTTATTTATTTGTGCTTTCTTTTACATGATGCTAACAGGTGGGTTACCCCTCCTCGCACTAGTGTCTTTCTCTAATTCCGCATCTTTTGCAGATAAGGACGCCTAGCTAACTTCTGTGGGTTTACCATTTTCTAGGTCTCCTCAATTGCACCAACTTTACATCAATTTTCTTTTACGCTGGTTCTTGTAGTTTTTTTTTCACCCTGGGTTATTTGCTTTAAGAGTTTTAACCACATATTCATGGCGAGCCCAAACATGGCTGCTTGTATGGAGTTTACAATTATGAAGATATTTATTTTCTTTCGTTTTCCGGCTCTACCACAAGTAGTATATGGTTGTGCTTGGGGTTCATTGTTGATAGCACAAAGTGCTTCCAGGGTATCGTTACCTACTTGACTAATGAAAACAAAAACATTATTTAATCTAATGTTGTTTCTCATATCGCTCTATATATATATCGAGTGTTAATCTGTGGACTTTTCATGGTTACATGGTTGGTATGCCCGTGATTAAGGGCATTTTACTGAATGCATTCATAGTTTGTATATTTATTTTCTATTTAACTAGTGATAATTAGGGATTGTCTTACAGTTTGAAAACTACAAACTGCCTGCCTTTAGGTATTTTCCGTGAAATTTCCAGAATTTCTTCATTTTATATATTTGACAAAATTAAAAGATGTAAAACATAAAATGACTTCTATTACCTTAAAGGCCTGCTTGGTCTTTCACCCACCCAAGATTACTTTTCCTAACCGTAAAAGTAAAAAGACATAAAAAAAACCCCTTATCTTGATTGCAGATGAAAATTTTGCTACACTTTTAATAAAATAATATTTGTGTTTGTTGACACCTAATCATTGGGATTGGGTGAACATTTGTAAATAGTAAATAATGGAAAATGAAGAGTCATCGGGAGGTGAAGCCCAAGAGTCACTCCCTCTTGTATATAACCATAAGTAATCTTAATGAATAATAAGAATTCATTTGAGGAGTTACCTCCTAGCCTGACATGGTATCAGAGCCAACTCCTAAAATTAGTTGTTGTGTTGTAACTCCTGTAATTGTCTGTCATTATTCTCCTTTGACAAATTTTTTTTCCTACATTTCTTGCCATTTCCTACCTTGCATAACTGTGAGCGTGGAGACTGTGGAGACCATGCGGTGAGCGTGGAGGATTGAACGCTGGTGGGGCTAAAAAAAATGTAATATCATTCAGTTTTTTGAATAAATTTATGGGTATGGCATCATGGTATGGTATGCGTTCAAACTGTGGCACTATCCTTCGTGACAGACTGTGTATTATTAGCGGGATTGTATTTTGTTACATCGCCTCCTCGATGTCACCTCCAAAACGATTACCATACTCCTGAATCCTCTGCCACTGCACTTTCGTGCCTCCACACCTTGTATTTAATTTCGTGTGTCATACACTGAACAATCAACATACACCCGTTGTGCTGCGACATCATGGTGTAGCGGAAGCTATGAAGTCTAAAGCAAGCTGTTTGGAGAGGAAAAGCAGAAAGATTTGAACATTTGTTAATTTTCACCAACCAAGGACATTCAAAAGGCCTCATAATCCCAAATATCCTCATATCAATGCTCCTCCATTGTATATAATGCCCACAATTTTCATGGCTCTACTCTGTCATGGTAGACTGTGTTAATTTTTTTTTTGTTTGTGCTCACCCCACCGGCTTTAATATTGTGTAACATCCTCGGCATTGCTCTGCATTGCATATTCGACTCTAATAAATACACACATTGTTATACCTTGACCCTTCGCCCTCTTTCACGCCGCACTGTTATACCTCAGCTCTCCACACCTCTCCACTCCCGCTCCCACTCACGTTTGTTTACATTGCACCTTTTTTTTTAATTGAATGTTGTTCTGTTCATAATACCACTGCGTTTAATGAACATTGTTTCATTCATAATACTGTGTTGATAACACCGCTCTGGTTACACTCCTATACTCCCCGGTCCTGTGATACCACCCTCCAATCTGCTGTTGCCCAATCCGCGGTGCATATTTTTTTTTGTGTACCTTCCTCCCACTCCCGGTTTGGTGATAGGCTACATAAATCCACTCCCCGGTTTTTCACTGTGACACGTTGACCCTCCTCCCCCATATAATACCCTCCCCATATATTCCCTCCCCGATATAATACCCTCCCCATATAATATCTTCCCCAAATATATCTCTCTTATATACATATCATAATTATATTTTCACAATATTGCTACTACAACGCAAATTTTTTTTACACAACAAGAGAAAAAGTACAATTTTTTTACAATACACAAATTTTAAATGCATTCATTGATATCTATCATGGGAGTGGTTCTGGGCGGCAAGGAGAACTATCCTGAATGGTCTCGGAAGATCAAACACACTCTCATTTTCAATGAGTTGTGGAAAGGAGTTTGTGTAGGAGAATGAGATAATGAACTTGCAAAGGCTACCTCAGACAAGGAATTTTCCATTTGGGAAAACAAGAACAACAAGGCATATGCCTTGATTTCAACATCTATAAATGAAGAGGTTAATCACCATATTTCACCTTTTTCAAATGCTTTTTAAGCCTTACAGAAGTTGAAGGAACTCTATGACTCACACTCTGAGCTTGAAGTTGTCCAATTGATGATTAAATTGTTCACCCTTGAATTACAAAATGATGATCCTCTTGCTCTAGCATTAGAAGTAAGATCTATTATGCATGATATCAAAGTCACTAATGTTGAACTAGACATTCCTCTGATAGCTTTTGTCAAGGCACTTTATCCCACTTATTCAAATTACCTTGAGTCATTGCAAGTAAATGGAAACCTCAAAGAGATTACGTTTGACTCCCTTGTGAAGAAATTTGCTGAGAGAGAGAAAGCTTTTGGGAAGAAGACAACTCCTCAGTCTTCCGAAGAAGCTGTGTGTCTTGCACATAGAGAGAAGAATCATGCTCAATATTCTTCCAAAGGAAGAGGTGGTTGAAGTGGAAGAATAAATTTTAGAGGCAGGGGGGATAGACACTTTCAAGGAGAAAAGTCTGATCTTCATTGCATACATTGCAATAGAGATAGATCACATGATGCATCCACATGTAAGTTGCCTTGGGACAAAATTGAGCAGGAAAGAAATCAAACCAAAGGTAAAACCAATGACAAAGAGAAAGGTAAAGCACCTGAGTCCACTCACTATGTTGTGGCACATTGTAATATTGGAGTAAATGAAGACTTGTTTATTGCTTCACTTGCTTCTTGGAAGAATAATTGGTTGCTTGATTCAGGAGCAACTTGCCACATGACTTTTAGAAGAGATTTTTTTAAAGAATTTACTGACAATGTTGATGGAGTAGTATACTTTGCAGATGAATCAAAACTCAAGCCATCAGGGCTTGGCACAATCAGGCTCAAATTGCCTGGTCTTCCAGACTTTCTTTTGCATGATGTTTTGTATCTCCCATAGTTGAGGAGAAACTTCTTGTCCTTGGTCCACATTCGCCAGCAAGGACACTCCATTCATATGTTTGATGGCAAGGTTGAGGTGAGAAAATCATCAGATCACTCACTTGTCATGACGGGGATAGAAGAAGAAAGACTTATGAAGCTGCAAGGTACCTCTACTCGTGCACAAAATTTCTCATACAGTTCTCATTATGATGAAGGTACATTTCCATCAAGTCTATCATGGCATGCTAGATTTGGACACTTGAACTATGATAGCCTTTGCTTGTTGAAGAAAAATGGTGTTATTGGTTTTCCTACAATTCCTAAGAAACTTAAGCAATGTGATGCTTGTATTCTAGGAAAGCATAGAAAACAATCCTTTCATGATTCACATTCCAGAGCACATAGAAAACTTGAACTCATTCATTCAGATTTATGCGGTTCGATGCCTATTCCTTCTGCAAATGGAAACAAATATATGATGAAATTTATTGATGACTACACCATAATGTGTTGGGTTTATTTATTGAAGAATAAATCTAATGCTTTTCAAACATTCAAGAACTTTCATACATGGATTGAAAATGATGCACAATCTCATTTTGGCTCTATTCGCATTGATAATGGAAAATAATACACTTCAAATGAATTTGAAAACTATCTTCGCCAGCTTGGGATCAAACATCAAACAACTATACCTTATAATCTCCAATAGAACGGAGTAGCTGAAAGAATGAATAGGAAAATCTTAAATATGGTACGTTCCATGATGTTTTTCAAGAATGTAAAATTGATGTTTTGGGCTGATGCAGTTCTATGTGTTGTATATGCAAAGAATAGATGTCCATATAATGCTATTAGAAACAAGAATCTTTATGAAATGTGGTATGGCCACATTCCATCGGTAAAGCATCTCATGGTATTTGGTTCCACATGTTATGCCTTGATACCAAAGGTACAAAGAAACAAACTTGGTGCAAGGAGTCGTAAGTGTATGTTCTTGGGGTATTCAAATACCTCAAAAGCATACCGTCTCTATGATGAAGTTAATAAGAAGTTTGTTGTATCTTGAGATGTAATATTTCTTGAAGCTTCCAAAGCTGGCAATGTTGTTGAGCGGTAGCTTGATCACTTGGATAGATTCAAACATGCAAAATCATTTCAAGAATTTGATAATCAGATTCCACATCTTAAAGGGGGATTCCTATACTGGATCAATTTGTGGAATCTTCTTCTGAAGCACTCTCGCCCCCACATGAAGCTCCAACCACGGATGATACTTTGAGTGATGTGATTGATAGAATTGGGAGACTCAGTCTTGATTCAGTCCCAAATCAGTCAACTAAGCAGCCTGGACCATCTCAGAAAGGTCCCCCAAAATGGCCGACAAAAACACTTGAAAGTGTTCATCTTGATGAGGTTGGTAAGACAGGAACAAGAAATTCAACCAAGCAAAATGGAGGTGATGTAGATGATTCTGATTCACTCGTTGATATGAATGTTTCTTATGATCATGAATTGAATTTGTCTACAGATTTTGAACCAACTTCCTTCAAAGAATCTGCTTCTCATTATGAATGGAAAGAAGCGATGCAAAATGAGTATGATGCCTTGATAAAGAATGGCACTTGGAAGCTGGTTGATCCTCCATTGGGAACCAAAACAATTGACTGCAAGTGGGTCTACAAGAACAAGTATAAAGCTGATGGCTCACTTGACAAGCACAAAGCCACGCTTGTGGCAACATGTTTTGCACAGAAGGAAGGGGTCGATTATGAGGAGACTTTTGCCCCCACAACAAAATGGGCTACCATCCAGACACTCTTTGCCTTGGCAGCTTAGAACGATTGGAAAGTCCATCAAATGGATGTAAAAAATGCTTTCTTGAATGGAGACCTGAAAGAAAATGTTTTTATGTCCCAATCAAAAGGATTTGTTGTGAAGCGACATGAACATAAAGTATGCAAACTTGTGAAATCCTTGTATGGCCTCAAACAAGCACCGTGAGCCTGGTATGAAAAGTTAATTGAGCATCTTCTGAAACTCAATTTCAAACATTATGATCTTGATGATGCAACTTTGTTTGTCAATAAAGTTGGCAAAACAATTGTATATCTTGTGGTATATGTAGATGATCTTTTGATGACAGGGAACAATTAGAGCTACATTGCATCCATAAAGAAGGAATTGATGAAAGGTTTTGAAATGACTGACTTGGGCTATGTTCGCTAATATCTTGGTATTGAAGTAACTCAACTTCCGAAGTATATATTCCTCTCTCAAAATAAGTACATTGGAAATCTGTTAAACATGTTTGGCATGGCTGAGTGCAATCCTTTAACTACTCTAATGGAATATAACTTAAAGCTCACATCCATTGAAGGAAAATAATTTGAGGATGCAACAAGGTATAGACAGCTTGTAGGAATTCTCAACTACCTGACTACTACCAGACATGATATTTCATTTGTTGTTGGAATCCTCTCCAGGTTTATGCAAAATCCTTGTAAGGGACATTGGTCTGCTGCAAAAAGAGTTCTAAAGTACTTGAAGGGAACCCAAGACTTTAGACTCGAGTACACACAGGTGGGCAACTTTAGCTTGATTGTATACTCTGATTCATACTTCGATGGAGACAAAAAAAATCGGGGTATCTACTTGAGGTTATGCTATGAGTCTTGGATCAGGAGTTGTCTCGTCGAGATCACACAAACAATCAGTTCCAGCAGATTCCACAACAGAGGCAAAATATGTGGCAGCTGTTGAGGCAACAAAAGAAATTATGTGTCTCAGGAAAATTCTAGAATATTTGCAGGTAAAACAAGTACATTCAACTCCACTCATGATTGACAACACCTTTGCAATAAAGTTGGCGAAGAACCCAAAGTTCCATCATCAAACGAAGCACATCAATACAAAATACCATCTAATTCGACATCATGTTGAGGCCAACATAATCCATCTATGCCATTGTTCCACTAATGAGCAGATTGCAGACATATTCACCAAAGCGCTTGGAAGAGAAAAGTTTGAAAGATTCAGAACGATGGTTGGACTCACCAACATCCCTTCAGATTTAGGGGGGGAATGTTGACACCTAATCATTGAGATTGGGTGAACATTTGTAAATAATGTAAATAGTAAAAATGGAAAATGAATAGTCATCAGGAAGTGAAGCCCAAGAGTCACTCCCTCTTGTATATAACCATGAGTAATCTGAATAAATAATAATAATTCATTTAAGGAGTTACCTCCTAACCTTACATTGTTAATTAAACATATAATTTAAATATTAAAAAAGAATTTAAATAATCAAAATAAATAATAGTTTATTTTAAATATTTAAATGTTCAATTACTTGATTGAATAGTAATAATAACTAATAAATACAAAACATAGTTAATGGTTACTTCCGTAACCATTCAAGTGCTCTATTCTCATAATGAACTTTATCCGCTAACATAAATTTCAAATTTCAAGAAAGGGAAATTTCTCCAACAATACAATGTTGAGCCAATGCTCATGGCAATGATATTTTGGAACAGGGTTGGAATTTGGATTCTTTATTACCTGTCAAATAAATTTTTTTTGACGTTTTGGGTTTTTATGTTGGCCGTCAAGGAACGTTATGTCTAAAATTTTGCCCATCCTCCACAATGCCCATCCTCTCCACCATCATAATATCACGAAATCTAGATAAAGTTCAATTTTAATAAACGCAATAAACTTAATTTATTTAAAATATAAACAACATAAATTTAAATTTATTTAAATAAAAACAAATATTATAATATAAATTCCAAATATTACGGTACTTAAATTTATTAATCACTCAATATAATATATTACTTGCTATGAAATATATACCTATAACTTTAAATAACATACACCTATAACTTTAAATAACATGAAATTAATTTATTTCAAATAAAAACAAATATTAGAGAATTCCAAATATTACTGCACTTCTTTATAAGACTGTTGTTTGAGAAGGTAGTAATGACGTTTTTGCAAAAAAGTGAACAGTAAAAAATACGTTTTAGAACTTTAAAGGCCCATCACAAAAAACGGCTTTTTAAAATTTTTAAACGTGAAATACGGTCAAAATGCCTTGTGACGGGCATTTTGCCCGTCAAATTCCAACCCTGTTTTGGAACTACGTCAATCATATACTTAAAATGTTTTTTTTTTTTATATATATATATATATATATATATAATTTAATCAAATTTCAAGACTATCTATAAAGAATTATCCCGTATTGCAAAAACATAAAGCTATTAGAATTGGAAATAAATAAAATGTTCAAACATACTCTTAGGCTTTGAAGATAGATTTGCAAAGTTTGTGTACTCCATAGCCTTGAAGATAGATTTACAAAGTTTGTGTACTCCAAGCCCCGAGGCTTTGAAGATGGATCAACAAAGTTTGTACTCAATGAAAAATGAAAAAGTATACACATGGAAAATCATCTAAAGTGTGAAAGTATTCAACGTTGAATGAATGAGTGACATTTTTTAATGTTGCATGAATGATATTATAATGCAAATGTGCCAGTGCTATTTTTTTCATCTTTCATATATACTTTTATATATTTTTGTTTATGGTATATTTGCTATATATATTAAATTTAATAATTATATAAGTATTATTATAAAATTTGAAAATAGCTATGATTGACATTATCATTAAATTTATATATAATATATATATATATATATGATTTATGGTTAAAGATATCAGATTCGAGAATATTGATTCTATCGATTGTTTGAATTTCATTTCTATATTTATATTATTTAATTTGATAACACACTAATTTATTGTGTCGAGAGGTCTTAAGCTGATGTTGTATGGTTATGTTATGTTATGTTTCTGTGGTAATTTTTATATCTTTATTATTGTAATTTTTGTATAATGTTGCATTTCAATTTTGGTATCAAATATATATGTGTGTGTGTGTTTTTCTTTTTCTTTTCCAATAAATATTATCTAGATTTAAGAAAAGTCTTTCAGTAGAAATCACATAAGAGAAATATTTTTTAGATTTTTTAAGAAATGTTAATCATTGTGGCACAATAAACAAAAGCTGAGTGGCAATGTGCAAAAAAATAAGACCAGTGACATTGCCACCACGTGGCTCTCGTTTTATATTATTCAAACATTTGTTAATATTATTGTTTATATAAACTATATCTATTTTTTTACTCGTATAGTATGTAATTGCTTATATAGTTAGTTCATACAAAACATTTTGTTTACCTCTCTGTTGTAAGGTTAACTTATTTTTGAGAATTCCATAAATTACTATTACACTAACATTCATCTTAACTCTAGATATAACATGTGCCTAGAGGAACAAATCCTAAATACATAATTAAGATGAATTTACACCAAATTTTTATATACATCATTATCACATCACTTTGTGTGTGTTTGTGTAAAAACTTCATTTTTTTTAGTTAAGGCACTTTATATTATCGATGTCAAAAAGTTACATGGAGCAAAAGACTTGCTGGCTTTGGTTTGCTGAGAGCAAAGCCAGACCATAGGTTAAGCAATAAGATTTTAAGGTTAGGATAACCTCGTTTGATGATGGCATAGACTAAGCAAAAATAACATAGAGTAGGTTAATGACTACACAAATATTAATTGAGCAAAGACTGACAAAACATGTACATAGAATGGTCGAAGGAAGAGTTGTGAGCAGAGCGTTGAGAAAACATGTTGATTATGAGTCAGATCTTTCTTGCTTAGTGTTAGGTGCACTCCCTAGAAAAGAGTTGTGACAACATATATTGAGTATAATATCAATCTCATGGTTCACGTCTTCTGATTTATCTTCAAATTTAGCAAACCTGTGAATTATTTGTTGTCAGTCAGTGTTGTAATCAACAAGAATGTGCCCAATAAGAGTTTTGGTATGCTAATAGACATTGAAAGCTTGCATATAACTGGTGTATCTAGAATGTGTGGATGCGCCTATGTTGGGAATCTAATTTTGAGTTTCAGACTGCACACATGTTGATTAAGAGTATATCTGTGCTCTTGTCAAACAAGGGCTTCATATTGGGTAACCTCTTGGTAGATCAGGTTTGGGATGATCTATTCATTGAGAGATTGCGATTGCCTAGCTTGATTACGGGCTCTCTGTTGAGAGGAAGGAGGAATATTGATGAATGAGGGAGTAGAGACAGAGGGTTGGTCTCTGCCTCTTCCTTGACGAGAGGTTGCAAGATTGCTTCTAGTCATGTTGATGAGAGTCAATTGTCTTAGATGAAAGAGGAGTGACTAAGGGATAGAAGGAAGATGATTTGGCGGTGAAAGGGAGTTGAGAGAGATAACAATTAGTAGAGGGATATATGAGGCAAAGGTTGATTAATGATGAAACAAAAATAGGGGGTTGGCGATGAGGGGACTAGATTGTGAGTCGAATGAGAGTCGCTAAGAGAGTCGAAGAATAATGAGCAAGCCAGATTGAATTGAGTTGCTACGTGAGAATGCTGTGATCCACAATCCAAGATGGCAAAAGAGTGGCCCAAATAATAATAATTTGATTCAAAAGGAATTGAATTGCATTGAAAATGGTCTTACCCTAGTGTTGGAGGAGCTTGCGTTGAAGAAGTGGATGACTCAATTTTTTTCATGTCGAATTGTAGGCCGTCCCAGGTTGAATTCCCCAATTAGAGAGGATAGAATGTGGAGATAGATCTGCATGTTCCTGATAAGGGGGAAAGGGCATCTCTATTTGAAGTTTTTCCTCAGATTGAGAGAGCACATTTTGTCCTTCATCAGAGTGAACTAGACTTGCTTTAAAGAGATCGCCACCTGCTTGATCTGCACTTAAGATTGTGCATGGTACCAAAGCGATTATGATTGGAGGTGCTCCTGATAGCTTCATCCTTGGAAGATTGAAGGTGGGTGGTCTAGCAACGATGATAGATTATCATTCCTGCATGATAATGCAAAGTCTTCATTTTTCATCACATGGCAATTATGCTTAAATTTGTATCAGTATGGTACATGTTATCATGATGTCGTTGAGGAGTTGTATGGATGAGTATGGCGGGGAGGATGCATTGCATATAGTCATGGTGGGTGGCAGACATGTTGTATTTTGCAGGGGGTTGACTTTTCATTAAGTGAGAGCGGTATGTGGGGATCTGTGCTGGGGAACCAATCTTGGGGGTATACAAACTTCATATTGAACATAAAAGAAATTACACATTTCCTTCAAAGTTACTAACCAACCATTAAAATGTTTTAACTGTATTTTTTTTTCAATTTCAATTGTTTTATATATAGAGCATGCATGTTAATATTGAAATAATATATCTATATTGACATTAATTTTTTTTTTTTTAAGATGTCACTTCTCAACTGTGTGTTGAAGTATGGAAGGAATAACAACTTCATATCATTTCAAATTGGGATGCAAAAAATTAGCGTTGATATTGAAATATTTCATTTATGTTTGACATAAAACATATTTGTGTTATTGATATTTTTAGATTCCAAGTGTGAACTATGTATGAGGGGAGAGATGTCTATTGTTGTGTAGGGACCCATAGTTGTCATAGTATTAGTCCCACCAAGCCACCAAAACTTGACACATATATTACCAATATTTAAAGAAAAATAAATAATATTAAGTGCAAATATATTTTAAATTATGTCCAAAACTTGGCCATTTGTTGATTGGGCCCATATTTGTCCATAAATAATCTTTTTTATATTAAGCATACACAACATCTTCTCCCAACGACCTCCAAGTATGTTTTGACATACAAAACAAATAAAAATATAAATTATCCCAAAATGGTCTAATCCACCAGTATAAAGTACCTATCACTTCAAACCCCACTAAACTAAATTGGAGCTAAGTATCCCAATTCACATTCATATTGCATGTAGAATTTTGTAGAATTTTTCTACAAATAAGCTAGCTCTGATACCATGTAGAACATTTTCTACAAATCAGCTAGCTCCAATACCATGTAGAAATTTCCCACATGTAGATCACCTGGTAATGCAATGTACTAAAGCAAAACAATTGATCTACTTTGCAAACAATTTAACGGAAGCTTAATCAACCATGAGCATCATCAATAAGAACACATATAATTGAAAAGAAGGAATCAATCACACATAACACATAATATATCACTGGGGAAAGCACCGACATAAAACCCCATCTCTGTATTATCAATCAAGTGGAAATCCTCTTCAACATACAAAAAGAATAAGCTCAATAGCTATCCTGCTCTTTCTGTAATCAGAAGATCCTAATGATCTTCAATCAGAAGATGAAAATCATGGACACCTCAGCCTCAATATATAGGCCACAAGTCCTCCAATCTCCTATAATAGATCCTTCTCCATGCAAGGAATACTTACTAGAAATATCCAAGCATATGATAGTACACTGTCCCACATCTGATCTCAAACTGGTCTCT
>APFE030400301.1:52171-84809 GCA_000404065.3 Pinus taeda | reverse complement strand
TTTTTTTTTTTTTTTCAAAGGGTGTCTTTTATGATTTTTTTGTACACTGATAATGATTTTGTAAGTCATAGATAAAAAAATATGAGTAGTCTTTAAGTGTGACTTTTTGGAAAGTTTTCTGGTCTATTTTCTTATCTAACGTGTCTAGAATCCAGCATAGATTTATTGAAATCACAAGTTTGAGGGTAAGCTCTTCACAATCAAAGTGCATGAGTGGTTTTTGAAGGTGTTGAATCCATATATGCAATCAAAAAGTCAATTTTAACAACACAAATCAAGATTTGACCATAATTTTTTTCTCGGATTCCGACCAAAAATCCGTCGGAAACTCCAAAAAGTCACATTTAAATACTACTCTAAAAAATATTGCAATTTTAGTGCCCCATTAAAATGGGGTCAATTTGTTTTATATTAAGATTTCAAATGAGTTATAATTTAGACCGTAAAAAAATCATTTACTCTTAGCAAAACCACTCTCTGATTCAGGTATTGATTTTTCGGGCTTTTCATAGTCATGATATTTGATCTTTAATACCATAGTTGAAAATTGTTGAAATTTTAAGGCTTTTTGTACTCATGATATTTGGTTTCAATTCCATGGTTGAAAAATGTTAGAATTGCAAAATTTTCCGTAGTCATAATATTTGGTCTTTAACACCATAGTTGAAAATTGTTCGAATTTAAGGGTTTTCTTAATCATGATTTTAGTTTTTAATGCCATGGATTAATAATTTTAGAATTTTAACCCTAAAAAAATGTGATACTACATCACCAATTTTCGATTTCAGGGTGTCTTTTCATGTTTTTTAAGCAAAAATATAGGTTTTTACGGCTAGAGTTCTCCTTTTGATGTCACAATTCTTGTTAAGTTGGTAACTTTGTTAGATTCTTAATAAACACAAAAGGAAAAAAAATGGAAATATTACACAAATATTTACATAGAAAACTCAAACTAGGAAAACCAACAAACTATTTAGAGTTGCAGTTCCAATTTTTATCATCAATCAACTTCATTGTTTACAATACAATATATATGATCATGTGACATCCAAAACCCGTGATCCATTAACTTGGATTAGATTGTGACCTTAATTCCTTAATAGGAATTAGAAAACCGTGTGTTGAACCCCCATGCACGACAAAACCATTAAAAGTGAAAATTGTGTGTTAGAAACCATCAAACATAGATGAAAAAACCACCACAAGAAGATTGTGTATGTGACTAGTCATGCAAAGAATATAACACATACCCAACAATGATGTGTTGCATCTTGGAATCCTTTAGCCCTCATGACATGTCACATTAACGAAGATTTTCTCCGTCAGGACTTTGGTTTCCATGCTCTTGTCGCATCTTCATATTCTTTTTCTATGAAATAAATGCATCACATCATCCAATGTTTATTCTTATGTAATGTGCCATATTATATTCCTCTACCACGACAAACATTCCTTGCTTTGTTGCACCTGTTATCATTTCTTGGCAAGGGCATATTGGCCTTGCCAAACATTTCTTCACTGATACATATTCTTTCTTTCAATGATAATTTCTCTCTCTATTGACAAACTTTATTTATCTATTCATCCAAATGCTTCACTTTAATGGTGATATTTCCTTATCTTCTCACCAGAGCACTTCCCTTTATCAATGAACTTTCTTTCACTTTTCACTGAAATGCTTCTCCTTATTGGTGCCATCATCTCTTTATCTCACTAAGAACTATCTTTTTTATCGACACTACCTTCTTTTTGTTTTATCAAAACTATTTTCCTCTATTAGTGCCCTCAACTTTTCTTATTGTTGATACTCATTCCTTTTTTAGCACCCTCAACTTTTCTTATCGTTGACACACATACCTTTATTAGCACCATCAATTTTTCTTGTTTTTGATACACCTTCCTTTATTGGTGCCATTTACATTTTGTTTCAATACAAGCATCTTTTCCTTTTTCCAAAAATTGGTTCCTTAAACCTCGATTTCCCCAAGTATTTCTCATTTGAGTTACTTCTTGGTCGATACACATATTCCTTTATCAGCATCATCGTCTTTTTCTTGCCACAAATATAGGTTCCTTTATCGACACCATCATCTTTTCTTGTTGTTGATATGGTTTCCTTTATTGATCCAAAGTACTTTTCCCTTCAACGATGTATCAACATCGACATCTTTTTTCTTCACTGAAATTTTTCTTTTCTTTTTTGTTGAAACACTTCCCTTTATCTGTCAACCTCTCACTTTGTCTCACCAATGTATCCACCTCGACAATCTTTCCTTTTTTCCAATGAAAATATTCTTTTCTCCTCTAGACTTCTCTTTGTCTCATTGACATATCAATTGATATTTCTCTTTGTCTTATCAAGGTATCAATCGAGACTTCCCCTTGTATCACTAATCTATCAATCGACACTTCTCCTTATATCACCAATGTATCAACCAGATCAAAATTTTCCTCCACCAAGACTCTATATCACTAGCCTTTATTACTATTTTTATCCTAAGTAACAAAGGAAAATTTGCCAGTTTCTTTATGGCTTCAAGAACTTAAAATTGACTTACACACACACACACACAAGTGCATATATATCAAGTCATATGGTATTCACTTTTCCTTCAAGAAAATATCAACCAATAATAAATATGACTCATTATAGGGAGGAAAACCACTCTTTTAAGGAGACTATAATACAAACAATCACATAACTAAAATGTCTTCTAATTGAACCTTACAATCCACGATTCCAATTACATAGGAATATTACCTTACAAAGCACTATGTTATTGTATTCATAACTGATCCATAAACTATCATGGATATTCTATTAGACAGTTCGTCACAACATATCTACTAAAATATATTCAAAAATCTAAAATCTACATTATAAGGGTTAATTTTTTCTTAAATTTCTAGATTCATTAATTGTATTATTCTTATGCATGCATTAGATAAAATATAGAAAATAGAGAAGAATGAAGTACAAATATTAAACCACAATGAACATAAGAAATGATCTGGGAAACCCTTTCAAGAGAAAACTCAACAAGAAGGTGAGGTTTCTCTACTCTCTCTTTCTCTAAATGGAAATGGTTGCAAGTAAAAAGGAGTGAGATTTGGCCTATGGGATTCTACAATGCACAATATCTATATGTTTACTCTCTCTGTCCCTCTCAGTTACTCTGTTCAGCCATGGAAAAAAATGAATTCTAATAGAATGGAATCCCTTTTCCTCCTAGTGGCCTAGTTATAACATAGACTGATAACCTACTAGTGGTTAAGTTTGACTCCATCAACTCATAACTAGAGTTATAATTTTGATTCTTTTAGTCTTTTTCATCATGATCATGTGGCTAGCCCCTTTTCCATCTGATTGAGATGATCCTTGACCATTGGAAATGTATTTGTGTGCATAATAGCACTAGGGTATGTGGCACTTAAGCAGCAAATTTCTACCCCCAATACATCATTTGATTCCTCAAACTACTTCTAGAAGGTTTCATACCCCATTTGCTAAACTAGGAATCAATAGTAACAATGTTCATATGAATTGGTTCCTCCAATTCTTCCACTCTGAATGGTTCAATATGAATGAAAAATATTGTAATGATCCAATTCGGATCTCACCAACTTAGACCCAAAACATACCTTATTAAACAACCAATCAACATTGTACACCGACCTTACTGACAAACTAAATTCACAAAGCCAAGGGTATGTATATAGACCCTTAACTCATCATGCTTAATGTACATAGATGGAACTATTGTATGCATTCCACCTATATCCTTTAATTCACAACATACCAACTTTTACATGAAGACAATAAGAGAATCAATTTCAATCATACAACTCTCCTTTGTCATACATAAACATATGTGCAACTATAACAAGGTATTACTCAACAATAAAATTCTCATTCAAATTATACTCATACCTACTTAACCATACAACATAGAAATTGCTATTTTAACATAAAATTATACACGTAATATTTCAGAAGGAAACCATGTGTGTGTGTGTGTGTGCGTCCATTGCAATAAGATAATAGACTAATTTGAAAATTGTAAGAGTTGGCAACTAATTTGGGAATGAGGCTTGTCCACCCAACCATAGGCTCAACTGTAGCATATCCTTCTAAAGTTGGTTGCGACCCTAGAGCTAGACTAAGTTACCAAAGGGAGAACTCTAACTTAGGGTAAAGTTAAGTGAAGGCCACTTTCCATCACTGATACAAAAAATGGATGCACCCTCCTTCTATTGATCCTAGGGTCTCCACAAATTTTAATTGCCTTCTCAACTAGCTCACAAGCATATGTGGGAACCCTTTACTATCATGCATTCCATTAGTGAAATCCTCTTCTCACACCCTTATTTCTCATTAAGCAAGAACCAAACCACAACTCTCTCAATCCACCTTTGGGTCTCATATGTTCTTGTTCACACTACAATAATTCTCAAGCTCAATAGACTCGAATTTGACCTAATAAGTCATCCATTCATGTCACGAGTGTTTCTACATGCTTAAAACACATTTTGTTGCTCCACCTGTGCAAGTTATTTGCTCTCTCTATCTTGTGTTTTTTTCTTAACTCATTCTGTGGTTCTCTTCTTTGCAAGATATGTGCTCCCCTTTTAGAATTCTCCATCGTCAATGTAGATTAATGATGTACACCCTCACATTCACCCCAATTTCAAAAGCAAATCCATGGGACAACTTCAAATTTCAAAGAAGGGTACTTTGTCCATTCCTTTGACTAAATTCGTAGAACTATTTTAGTTGCCACCCCAACTTCCATAATTATGGGGGTGACTATTCCAATCACTAAGTTATTCATAATCAATGAGATCTTGGGTAAGAGGAAAAATGATCACATTGAATTCAAATTTTCAAGGCAAGGCTTGGTAAGACAATTCCCCCTAGCTCCCTCAACAATTCTCACTCATGGTATCATGGTCTGTGTTAACACTCATCTTCCTAATTAATTATATCAACATACTTTATTAATCAGGAAAATACATTACATACAATCACATTGTTCATGGATTCATCCAATTCATGTTGTTGCCATAGTGACATAAGTGTGCTAACATAGATAATTACATAATTTAATTACAGTTAATTACAATTTAACTAGAGATTAAAATGGGGATGCTACAGTTGAGGTGTACATGCTTCAACATTGCACACTTACACTTGTTTATGATAACATGCGATGCATTTGCTTTAAAATAGTCTACACCTATGTTCTTTACCTTGTTATAGGGAAGACCATAATGGTTTTCTATCCATTTTGAGATTATAAACAACATTTTTGTTAGAAATTCTTCCAATATCTCTAAATACTCATAATTGGATTTGCATGAAATCAACCAGATTTAACAACAATGTTGAACAAAATATTTAATTTAAAAAGAAAACAAACTAGCTAACTATATTAAGGATTAAAGTTGGCTTCTTAATTGGGATTCCATGAAATAACATCCAAAATAATGTATGCATTTCTCCATGTGTATTCATGAAACAACAACTCTGAAGTCATTGATAAAATAGATTCACCCATGAAGAAACAAAGGTTCTTGCTACAAGAATATACCAGCTCCAAAGGTTAATAATTCAACATGCAAATAAAAGGGCCAAAGAGTATGCAACGTGGCTATTCTCTTTTTATTTTCATGATCATAGTCGTGGTTACGTGTTTAATATTGACCGGACCTCTATGAAAGGTAAGGTTTTCAAAACGCGTTCAATTTAGGTTTGGTAGCGTACTCTTTTGGAAACCATGGTTAGATAGATAGACGGACGTGTATGCCTATAACTATGGCGGGTAGAGTTGTTTCATAACGTGGGGCAAGATACATAATCTAAGGATGGCTACATTTTGATATTATTACATCATGTTAACAATAGATTTATAAGAAGTGCATTTACGGGGTGAACAAAATTCCCGAGGGGATTATTGTCAATGATGGCGATACTTACGACCACATGTCATCATGATTTTAGGTGTCCACTTTGACATAAGAAATGGTGGCGGGGTTATGGCCATAATTGGACTTGTAGCCCTTTTACATAGGGCAAGAGCTAATGGGCATACTATAGGGCATTAAATGATCGGCTACATGCGCCCTCGTTAGCTCTTTAACACGCGCATGCATATTTTTTATTTATCTATCACCGCGCACGCGCGTTAAAGAACTAACGATGGCGCATGTAGCCGGGCATTTAATGCCCTATAGTATGCCCGTTAGCTCTTGCCTCTACATGCATGAGAGTTCAACGAGATTTGACTTTCATGCACATGGTACATAAAAAAGAGCAATTACTTAAGTTGATAAAATATTTATTTATTTATATAAAAATTTTGTTGTAGTTGTTATTTGTGTTTTTATATGTTTATTTTTATATTGAAATATATTTTAATTTTTTTGGTTTGTTTTGGTTTGAGAATTAGGTGTATTTAGTTGTTTAAATTTATCTGGATTGTAGTTGGTCTAATTCATATTAAAAGTTAATATGTTTCATTTTTGTTTATGGAGTTTCAAACCAGTGATTTTCGCATCAAGAAATGTTTTGATAATACATTCAATCACTATTTATTTTACGGCGACCTTCACATCAAAAAATGTCTTAACAATACATCCGATCAATATCTATTATACACTTCCTGAACAAAATATATTTTATTTTAATTATAATAATAAAAACATATAAATCTTCAAACCTATAATATTTTACATAATTATAAATTCAAAAATAAATAAATAACATATGCCTTACAATTTTATTAAATTAATATTTAAAAAATATATATATAGAATATAAAATTAAGATATTATTAAATTTAAATCCATAAAAAAATTATAGGATAGTTCATTTCCACAGACGTTTAGTGCTTTTTTTCCACTACAATGTTTATTAAGGTATTAATGTTAGAATGGTTAGTTTTTTTATTTTACTTTTAATTATTATAATTTGATAATATATTTTTTAGAGAGTAAATTAAATAATTATTTTATTTATGTTTGGTTTTAGATTAATTGAGTTAACTATTAGGACTAGTAAAATTAATTATTTATTTTTTCACACATATGCCCCAAGAGAATAAAAAAGAGTTGAATCTATGATTAGCAACAACTAGCAACAATATATAATAATAAAAAAACTCACTTCTAGTTCTAGACTAATTGAGCTAATCATAGGAACTAGTAAAGTTAATTATTTATTAATATTATTATTTTGCCAATGTTGTTAACATCCATCATATCACTTGCAGGAAATGAACTTGAGTGGGGAGGATTCCACTCCTTCCTCCCAACCTCCTAAGATAATATTAGCTGATAAATATTATTATTATTTATGTTTATTTATATTTTTTAATTTGTAATTAAAGTGTTTTTTGAATTTATATAATACACCCTATAATATTTTTATAGTTTAGATTAAATGGTTATTTCAACTAGTTGTCATTAATGTTGCTTGGTATTTGGATAGTTTCATGTGCACATGTACATAGTTTGAATCCCCAAGGTGAGATGCACTACCTTACACCAATGGATTCACCAAGGGTGCTATCTAAAATTGTGAACACCAAATCCATTTTTCTTAAACACTTCAAAATTGAGTTTAAGTTCAACAAAATTTTAAGAATCTATATCGATCTCACAAGTGTAAAATAAGTTCTACTAATTTTTAAATGACAATTGTTGTAAAAATATTCTAGTTTATAAGGATTTGATGACGATGATTAACATCTAGTAAGACTTAATATGGTTTATCATACCTTAAGCATGTAAGAGATGCATTCCAAGATCAACATTGTTCTCTTGAGTTAAAAGGGTAAGAAGGTTGGTAGTGTGACAATTTAGATCTAATATGAGTATAAGTTGGGCAATCTAAGAGAAAGTGCTACTCATCTTCAACCCTCTTAGTTTCACAAAGATGACAAACTCTTTCATCCCATGGTGTTTTTGGAATTGACCAATGCCTAATTTCACTATAGAGTTCATGAAATTTTGTTCTTAATTTGGCAATGCTTATTTTCTTCTTCATTCTAGTGAAGGCAGAAGGATACTTCTGAATATTGAGATTTTGGTTGATTAACTCCTTACAATATCTTAGTTTCCTTTTCCCCTCTAACTCTTTATCACTCCACAATTTCTCCTTAAGTTTTGATGTAATAATATTTTTAATATTATCCTTATTCTACATAATGATCTCCTCTTTTACCCCCCAATGGTCTAGCCAGAGTGGACATCCTTATGCTATATCTGCTTGAGTTGAAGGTGGTCTTGGCTAGAGTTAGAAGTAATTTTAGATAGCCTCTTATCTTCCATGTTGTTTAACCCCCTCTTATACATAAGAAACCTAGCCATAGCTATGCTTTCAATGGGGGATAGGCTTGCTTCAATGAGGAAGATAAGATACAATTTATTTCCTTCAATGTTGAGATCATAGGTTATAAATTGCTTTTGGATATGCTCTATCTTCCTACATGACCATCTGGAGATATTACATCCCCAAACCTCACATCCATATAAAGTGTTACATAGAGTCTCAAAGAGGAGTTTTTTTAAATTCGATATCCAAAGATATTTTCACTTACAATTATTTGCAAGTCCATAATAAACTCTACCTCCTTCATTTATCCTTTTCTCAATGCTATAATTCTAGTTGAACTTATGATGGACATCAATTCCAAGATACTAGTATGAAGGAAGTGCCTCCAATCTGTTGTTGTCATAAATAAAAATATCATATTTGATCTTTTTGGATTTAATTATGATGATTTTTGTTTTGTTAGTATTAACACTCATACCCATCTTGGAACAAAATCTTTAATAGTAATATCCATCTTGGAACAAAAATATGGAAGGATTCTTACTTGTTGCCAAAATCATAAGGTCTCCTCACTAAAGGAACTATATCATCAACATAAAGAAGAAGAGTGATAACTATAGCTTTCGAAATCCTTTAGTAATATTTTAGATAAAATAATTGTATCATATAATATTTAGGTTAGTAGTTTTTGAAAAAAATGAATAAACAATTATTTTTGGAAAAAAGTAAAAAATAATTGAATGACAAAAATTAGCCCTTAAAATTTTACATGGGTCAAACTATATAAAAATATGGTTCAAACATTATATAGACATCCATATTGAATGTTAGTAGATTAATCCTTTTTTAATCCAAATATTTATTTTATGGTTATAAATGAGAGATGTTGGCATATTGTTGTTGCATTCTCTATGTCAAATGGAATTTCAAATATTATCCACTTTGCAACTTTAAATCCATGTTTACATTTCCACATTTACCTAATACAAATATAAAATTACTATGCAAATTATCAAATATCAAATGACAAATAACATATCAACCACATTTACCAACCATAAATTATCAAATATCAAATGACAAATAACATATCAACCATGCTTGGATTACCTACCATTGAGGATGTCGTTGACCAATGCGAGATATCCCACCTTTGATGTCAATGGGAATCAAAGCACTAGGTACATTCTACGAGCCATGAATGGATTTTTCGAAGTCAAATGGACTGCAGAATTCATCCACCAAGAAACATTGATGTATTTCCTTAGTAAATGACAAGGATACCTACCATTAAGGCATGCAAGCTCCTAGGTACCTTATCTAACCCTAACCTTGGTCCCATATAATTTTCTAATGTCAATGGGACAAGGCTTGTTGTCAGGTGGGCCTTAAGGAATCCCACATCAACCAACTCGTGATTCGAGTTGACTCAACTCCCGGATTTAACCAAGATCTTTTACTTTCATGATGTGATTAGAATTGCATTTAAAATAGCATAATTGAACATATATGCATGTTGTAAAGAAGAAGGAACATGACAATCATCAGCAACATAAAATAAAAAGACGTTGATAATGGAGTTCGTCCAGGAGGGACTACGTCTCTGGGACCTCGTCGCTATCATACAAGGAAAATGCCCTCACGCGGGAGTGGCTCCAAGAGATGTTCTACTACCGAAACTCTCATTCAAAAAATGACTCCTACCAATATGACCTAAACTCATGCATGATGATAATGAGCATCCCACCAACATGGCATAAAAGGGATCTCAATGCAAACATACATGGTGACACATGAATATCCCATCGACATAACAACAAAGGGATCTCAAACAAAAAATGAAGAATCATGACAAAAAGTACATCCCACAGATGATTCCGCATCACATCAAGCAGGAACCATGAAACAAGTAAGAAAACAAGATCCCACATCAAACAGCAAACAGGGATCTATGTAGCACAATGCATCTCATAGCAAAAAGAAGTACATGAACACACTGCATATACCTCACATCTTGGGGCCATCTGAAGAAAAGGATGTCAAACTGCTAAAGCTACCCGTACCATCAATCTCGTGGTGTCGAATCTCATGGAAATGGTTGTTCACACATGAATGCTGACACCTACACTCCACTTTGAAAAGTGGCTAAGAAATGAAATGATCAAATGGAAAATCTGAATGCACCATCAGATTTGTGGCATTGAATAGTGTAAAATTGACTGTCAAATTTTTGAATTCTGACAAAGTGAGAATCTTGGGCTTAAGGAATCTTTTAGATTCCCCCTAGATTCCTCAAAGATTCCCTCCTCTAGGTCATCTAAATATCTGCTTCTCAGATCAATATTTTTACTGCGCCATCAGGTTCATATCACTGAGAGGTGTAAGATCGACATAAAATTTGTCCAATTTGGACACTGCAAAAATTTCGGCCTCCTAGAAATTTGGCTCAATCATGGTTCTGCCCGTGTTTCTCTGCACTCATGGTCCCCCCTACAAATTAATAAAAAAATTACATGTCTCGGAAATCGTGTCATGTTTTTCCTTTCTCCATGCTCTGCACACTTAAGAAAATGAGGGTTTATATATATTTTCGGGTGGAAATATCAATGAAAATTGTTTGGTGCATTGGGGAATTAGGCGAATTTCTTAAGGGGAGGTTGGGGGATCAAATCCCACTCCCCACAAATCCGCATGTGGTAATAATATTTTTTTTTGTATTAAATTTATGCAAAGATGTGTTTTGGCCGTGCACATATCATATGGTGGTTGGCATATTAAATATGGAGTCAGAGTTTGTAACTGTTACATGGTTTTGGTTGGCGTATTAATGTGGGTTGTACATGGGGCCACCCGGTTGAGTCGGCGGGGGTCACAGCCTGTCAACCCTTTTAATAAAAATTTGGTTTTTTTGGATTCTGGTGGAGGTGACTGGGGTCATGGCCCACCACCTATATAATATTTATTTTTTTATTTTTTTAAGATAATCAACACATTTTTCGATTTTGTCTAATATAGGGGATATTAGACAAATTAATGATCCAACAAATTTGATCACTTTCAAGAGCAAGGTTTCATGCCCCGAGGTCGGTCAAATTGTAGGACACTTAAACTTGGCCCGCAGTCCAACTTTGACCAAAACTTTGACTCGCGCGTTCTCCCTCATACGAGCTCGGATCAATGAACCATTCACACCGTTATGATTAGAACGACAAGATCTACGTTGTGGTCCTAGTTCAAAATCATTCTGATCACTTTGATTTTTGAGCTTCCATAAGCCCTCTTTGTCCTGTGTCTGGAGCCACCTGGATCATTCCTCCCCACTAAGGAGCTTTTGGTCCTCCAAAAGCATGAAAAATAATCTGCAACTTCTCTATACCTTGTCTGCATCACAAGCGTCCTGAAAAGGTCTCACTTCCATCTCCTTCACCTTTGTTCTTCAGAGCCTTAAGCAATGAGCCGATACCTACAACCTATAGTACATTGTTTTTGCAAATTACATGCTTAACATACATGACCAACTAATGACCCAAGCATCCCATACTTGCCATGAGTTTATAACACATACTCAGTGGTCAAGTTTACATCAAAATGGAAACAATACCCCAGCTGCAAACAAGGCCAACATATCATTGTTGCTTCAACAAGTGATGGAAAACACATCATCACTGCAACACATAATTTACAAAAGTAAGGCCAAACACTATTTTTGCTTTGACAAGATATGGAAACATGACATCACTTTCACAGTTTATCATGCAACACAAAATAAGACCAGACATCATTTTTGCTTAACAAGTGATGGAAAACACATCATCACTTTTACATCTTAAAATGCAACAAATGATTTACAAAAGCATGACCATGATAAGCTAACATATCTAGAAACCATTTTTCACTTATCAAGGTGAATGGGTCACCTCCTTGTGGCGCATTTGTTGGTCGAACAATCGTTTCATCTGGTTCATGCACCGACGTTTTGTCTTTAAGGTGTTGCTCTGGATGGAGCCTCCAACAAGTGGCTCTTTGATGGCCACCTTTGTTGCAATGACTGCAATACATCTTCTTCCTCCAGATCTGCTTAACATGTTTCTTTTCCTGCTATTGAGAGGGTCTTTCATGCCTCCTCCTTTTGTGTGCTGCTATTCTTTTCCAACACTTAGAAAATGTATGGTTATGTAATCCACAAAAGGTACATGTTTTTCGATTCCATGATTTATGTTCATCTTTAACAACATGATTATAATCAAAATGAACATTCAAATGTCTAGACTGGTTATACCTTTCCTTACTACCTCTGGTGTCATTATGGTGGTGAGAGCTTGCCTCAGCTCTTTCCCTGCAATGGGCACTACCATGGGATGATGGGGATGTTTTCCCATCATTCTCTTTCCTCGACGATTTCGACAATGTCTCGGAAGAATCTGACACCTTCAAGCATTCTCCTTCGGTGTATCCCAAGCCTGCAAATTGAGGTCTCTGCAAAACCTCCAATGGTTGAGTTATGCCTTGGTTATTAATACCAAGTTCTTTTTCCTCCTTGTGCCTCATCTTAGTAAGGATCCTCATGTTTGTCCCTATAATTGGGATCCCCAAATCTCCAACAAAAATCATACTATGTGAAGATGAAACCGAAAGGAAATCAACATCTTTTACCTCCATTGTCGAGTTGGAAAGAACTGGTGAGGGTTGCTTATCATCTGTTGTTGGTGGTTCGCTGTCTGCTTGGCAGATTCCCCAACTTCTTTCCTGACATACCCAAGTGTTGCCTAACGGGGTTATTCTTCCACTTTGATGGGGTTGACAATACCTTGGCCATTAATGTCCAAGCCTTTTCCTTCATAACCCATTTTCTTCAACAGTTTGGAGCCAATTCCTGTGGTATGATTTTCAAAAACAGCGAAATCATCATTAGGGCATATACATGAATTTAGAGAATTACTTTTTACTTCACATGGGTCACGCTACAACTTTTCCAAGGCCTCATCCTTAGCTTGCAGCTGTCGTAGAAAACTATGTTTCTCCTCTCTCTCTTCATGTAGAAGCATCTTTAATTCAACGTTCTTTGTTTGAAGATTCTGGTTATTGTGCTTCAGTTCTTCCAGGGCCTCTTTCGTGGCTTGCAACTGAAGTTGCAATCGCTCCTTTTCCTCTGTCTCTTTTTGTAGAGTTTCATAGATTATTTCCACCCTTTAGGAAATTTTTAGCATGGTCTCATACATTACTTTTGCATCCTCTGTCGATGCATGTTCCATTGTTCACGCTTGCAATTCACATCCACGCAAAGACAACTCTGATACCAAACTAGATTCGAGTTTACTCAACTCCCGGATTTAACCAAGATCTTTTACTTTCGTGATGTGATTAGAATTGAATTTAAAATAGCATAATTGAACATATATGCATGCCATAAAGAAGAAGGAACATTACAATCATCAACAACATAAAATAACAAGATGTTGATAATGGAGTTCGTCAAGGAGGGACTACGTCTCTAGGCCCCGGTGTTAAGATGGTGTAGGTCGCTGCATTAGGTGTTGTCAATAGTGATGATGTACATAGGTGGTGACGTCGCTATCATACAAGGAAAATTCCCTCACGCAGGAGTGGCTCCAAGAGATGTTCCATTGCAGGAACTCTCATTCAAAAAAGGACTCCTATCAGTATGACCTAAACTCATGCATGGTGATAATGAGCATCTTGCCAACATTGCATAAAATGGATCTCAATGCAAATATATATGGCGACACATGAGTATCCCATCCACATAACAACAAAGGGATCTCAAACAAAATATGACGAATCATGACAACAAGTACATCCCACAGATGATTCTACATCGCAAGCAAGAACCATGAAACAAGTAAGAAAACAAGATCCCACATCAAACAACAAACAGGGAACTAATGTAGTACAATGCATCTCATAGAAAAAAAAGTACATGAACACACTACATATACCTCCCCTGGGGCCATCTAAAGAAAAGGGTGTCAAACTACTAAAGCTGGTTGTACCATCAATCTCGTGGCATCAAATCTCATGGAAATGGATGTTCACACATGAATGCTGACACCTGCACTCCACGTTGAAAAGTGGCTGAGAAATGAAATGATCAATTGGAAAATCTAAATGCACCATCAGATTTGTGGCGTTGAATAGTGTAAAATCCACTATCAAATTTCTGAATTCTGACAAAGTGAGAATCTGGGGCTTAAGGATTCTTTTAGATTCCCCCTAGATTCCTCAAAGATTCCCTCCTCCAAGTCATCTGAAGATTTGTTGCTCAGATCAAAATTCTGACTGTGCCATCAGGTTTGTGTCACTAAGAGGTGTAAGATCGACATAAAAAATTTTCAATTTGGACACTGAAAAATTTCTCCCTCCTGGGAATTTGGCTCAATCATGGTTCCCCCTGTGTTTCTCTGGGCTCATGGTCACACCTGCAAATTAATAAAAAAATTACATGTCTCGAAAATTCTGTCGCGTTCTGCCTTCCTCCATGCTCTGTGCTCTTAAGAAAATGAGGGTTTATATATATTTCAAGGCGGAAAGATCAATGGAAATTGTTTGGTGCACTGGCAAATTAGGCAAATTTGTTAAGGGGAGGTTGGGGGATCAAATCCTAGCCCCCACAAATCCACATGCGGTTATAACGTTTTTTTTTGTATTAAATTTATGCAAAGATGCGTTTTGGTAACCGTGCACATATTGTATGGTCGTTGGCGTATTAAATACGGAGGTAGAGTTTTGTAACTGTACTTACATGGTTTTGGTTGGCGTATTAATGTGGGTTGTACATGGGGCCGCCCGGTGGGGGCCAGCCCACGTGAACCGGGCGGGTTCAATACCTGTTGGCCTCGCATTTACTTAACAGACAGTATGTGAATGGTAATGTGTTTGGGGTGTGGGCCAAGTCCACCGGAGGTGGCCCGCCCACCACATGATATAATATGGTTTTATATGTATGTTGGGTGGATGGTTGGAGGGTCCGGCGGGGTCATGGCCACCAGCGCATTAATTTTGATATGAATTTTGTTATGTGGTTGGGCCAGTGGGGGTCAGGGCCTGTCGCCCCTTTTAATAAAAATTTGGTTTTTTTGGATTCTGATGGAGGTGGCAAGGGTCATGGCCCGCCACCTATATAATATTCCTTTTTTAATTATTTTTTAAGATAATAAACACATTTTTTGATTTTGTCTAATATAGGGGATATTAGACAAATTAACAATCCAACAAATTCGCCCACTTTCGAGAGCTAGGTTTCATGCCTCGGGGTCAGTCAAATTGTAGGACACTTAAACCTAGTCCACAGTCCAACTTTGACCAAAACTTTGACTGGCTCATTCTCCCTCATACGAGCTCAGATCGATGAACCATTCACACTGTTACGATCAGGACGACAAGGTCTATGCTCTGGTCTTAGTTCAAAAGCATTCTAATCACTTTGAGTTTTGAGCTTCCATAAGTCCTCTTTGTCATGTGTCTAGAGCCACCTGGATCAACTCAAGTACAAACATAATGAATTGAAAGATAAACTATTTCAAGAACTCATACAAATTTTCAAACTTTATTGGGAACCTTTCCCACTAGTTACCTGGTTTTCAAGCAAAGTCCCTACCCAATTGTGTCAAACAAGCTAGTTTTCACAAAAGGAATTATTTTTCTCTTTACTATTTTCACTTATTTATTTACAATACTAACTTTCCAACTATACTAGAGAAAATATGTCCTCCTTCAAGTGAAAGAGAACTTCCAATAAATCCATGTGAAAATCAGGTACAAGGATATATTCATGCCTAGAATTAACATATAAACTTTAGAATATACATGGGCATGAAAAATCAGCAGCTTTGAAAAATGTGATACAAAGAGTTATTGAAGATGAGAGTGGTACTTTTACTGAATTGTGATTTGGAACCAATGCTCAATGTAATCCTAGTGGTATTGGCCCATTTCTTCATTTGAATCACTCTGAATGTCCTCCTCGGTCATGCTAGGAAAACTTGGATAATTGGTCTCCAGAATGCATACAAGGCTTGTTGTTGAGCATGGTGAAAGTTCTTCGATCTCAGGTTCATCTAGATGCTCCCCATTGGATTTGGTACATGATTTCTCAATTTCCTTGGTGGATAGACAAGAGGAATCAAGGGAGAATTCCAAATCCTTTCCAGGCTATGGAGAGATAGATAATTTCCTGAATGCAGTCAGGATGAATTCTTCCTGAGAAGCAGATATCCCAGCTACTGCTAGGATTTGAGAAAGTCCTCCGAGGGACATTCTTCAAATTCTCAATCATTCTTGAATTTCTCATGATGGTTGATGATCCCTGTCTCGCAACATGGATTAGTACAAAGGGGTTCTTACAACAACCCAAAAATGTTTTATCTTTAAAGATCTTGAATTTTTAATCTAAATGAATTAAAAATTGCTAATTGCAATAAAACTTACCAAACTTGAAATCTTCGCTTACTTGGACAACCAAACTTTGGAGTGACCCCAAACCAAAGTAGATGCATGGCTCTTCACTCATCAGACATAAGCACATTGACTAATGGTTCTACCAATAACTAATTACAATTATAATGCATCTCAAAACTAAACTACAACGCCAAACAATGATTTGATGGTCTCGTTGCATTGCTTTCAAATACTTGATTGCCAAAACACAATGTTACATGAAACTATAGTGAATCAGTAAGGTACAGAACTGATTTTAATTCATATTTAAAAGAAATCGAGTTATAGATCTCTTGTTTATGCAATTGTTGATCAACACCATTCATTAGCTTGCAACAACTTGGAGATGATATGTCTATTTAATTTCAAGAAAACAAATTACAACCTTGAGTACAAAATTAGAATTATGAGATCTAATTAACAAATGCTTTCAAAATAAAATCCCTACGTCTAGATCTATCCTATGATGTTTTACAAAACTTGCTTCCAGGCGGTGGTGGGCCCTTGCCACTCCTAGAGCAAGTCTAATTTAACATAATACTATGTTTAAAAATCAAAAACACATTAATACCTACAACAAGTGCAGAGTCATAGTTGTATTAAAATTCAAAACATAAGTTTATATGCATACATTCTTTCAATTGTTCTGAGGCAAAGAAAAACTTATTACATAAATCCTTTCGATTTATCCTTTTCTTCCTTCACACAAGTCATGGCTAAGCCATTTATAAAATTTACAATGCGAATTTTGACTCTCACAGTCATTTTCCTTAATTCTGGAAAATTGCATATTTTTAACAAATTGCCCTCAAAGATATTTTCATATCTTCCTAACCATGGTGAATTTTGGAAAATTGTTTGGAGGGAACCTAATTTGTAATATTTGACCCAAAAAAGTCTTGGATTTTTCTAATTCAACTCCAGTTCCTCGGAAAGCATGCCCAAAGTTGGATATTTGGCTCTTTTTTGCAAATTTGGGCAAGATTCTCGAAAAACAATGTTTTCTTATAAAATTGCCTCAAAGACCCATGTATAACTTTTGAACCAAAGTGAATATTAAGAAACATTTTTGGTTATAGATATTTTTTTATATTGGTAAAAAACCCATTTTCTTAGATTTTCAAGATTTACCTCTAGTTACACACAAATCGAGGTCAAACTTGGCACTTTGAAAATTCTGAGGATTTTGAGCAAATTTGTTGATTTTCTTCTAGAGACCCACATGTACGACCTAGGTGCAATCCAACTCATGGGAAGGTGTTAGAACATCATTTTGGACAATAACCTTCCTTGGTTTTCCCCGTAAGCATGTCGAGATGTCGAAGCTCCAAATTGGATATTTTCACCTACAGGAATGTATTTCGTACTCGACCTATAGCAACTAGTTTAATTGGCTTGTGAAGAATTTTGGCAATGGAACCCTACATAAAATGAACTTAGCAAAACCATCATTATTAAATCATGAATAAATCACCTCTAATCATAGAAAAGCTAAGAAAACTAATGATAATCAACCATGAGGTGTAGGATATGTATTGGTGCCAAGTTGTGGAATTACGATATGAAATGAGTTGAAAATGTCAGAATTTAGGTTATGAAATAGTGGTATTATGTGATGGAAACATAGATATATTTGAGGCTTAACATCTAGTTAATTGGGTAGATGTGGGAGGAGGGTGTTACAGAGTGGTATCAGAGCATGGTTCACCCTTCAGACTGGATTGGTTGTGTGTTGGTCATGCATTCATGTCGATTGCATTTTTGTTCCTTATGTTTATAGTCCACGTGCTTGTTGCATTTCCACATCGTTCATAATGGTTGTAGTGATGTCGCCATGTGAAGGTTGATGATGTTGTTTTTAGGATGCATCGACATGAGTGTATGGTTGTATATGCATTTGTTATGCATGTCAATGTTCACATGTTATTAAGTGCACGTAATGTGGTTGTTGTTGTTGTCATGCATGAGGTCATGGTTTGTGTAGTTCCTATGGTCATGCATTGATGACTAGACCCTAGCTAGAATGATGTGTATATGGTTTTGTTCTCTTGTGTTATATGTCTATATGGAGTTTCTAGGCTTTTATGGTTTTGGTTATACTTATGCATGAAATGCAAGTCAAACATGCATTGTGAAGTCATTGTATGAAATTTAGGTCATCATGATGCTATTGGTTGTTATGATGCTAATGTGTTGGATGAGATAGAGCAGGAGAAGCAGATCATCATAATGAGGTTGCAACATTAAACTTTGGGATAATAGCAGATTGTCATATAGGTTCGCATGTTGGACATGCAGGTAAGTAAGTTAAGGATTGTGTTGACAGTGTTGGACCTGCCAACATGTCAAGGGGATCTCCTTGTTAAGAAGTCCCAATTAGACCTCAGACCATTTGGTGTAGGATTCCTAGCAGTGGGTCGTAAGGTAATGCCTTGACCGCGATGTTGCACAGAGGCAAGTAAGATAACTCTGTCAGTAGCAAGGGTGTGACTGATGCAGTGAGTCAAGGAAGGTGCATGAGAGGTTCTAACACTTCGAAGGGGGAAGGAGGTGAAGGTGAGTTCCGGGTTGAAAGGGATCAGTCCGAGACGAGTGCGACAGTTGTTACAGCAAGGTTCAAGTGAAAGGTTTGTCTAATGTCTGGCAGAGCAGTCGACACAGACTGTGACAACATTAACAACAAGATTCATATAATTACATGTGAATCAATTCATACACAAGTACGTAAGTTAAACAACATGTATCATTAAGGCAACCAGAGCAGTCCAAATACAATAACAACATATGCATGAAAATGTGTTGGATCTTATTATATAAAGAAGTGTAAGTTACAATCATACAATACATCCATGTAAACCTGCTAGCCCCAATAGTGGAACATTACAACCACATCTACTTGCTCCTCCAAATAGATTTACAAGCTCCGTGTAGTGGAGAAGCCAAGGCGCGTTACAATACTATCCAAGCTTTCTTCAAGATAGTCTTAGTAGAAGCTTGGCTGACCAAAATCCGATACAATGAATTATGAGGGACTATTTATAGAAAAGGGTGGGGTGACCCTCGACATTCCCCTTTGTGACCATTCAACTACCCTCATGACTCGTCATCTACTCTATGATTGTTACATCCACTATTGAGACTAGACTTACACTTGACATGACTCAACATTACAATGCACATGTACCCATGTGAACAATGGCTTGAACAAGCCAAACTAGACATCAATTGGACTTATACAACCATAGAATTCCAACTGCTCAACATCCTCATGCTGATAAACAGTGACATGTTGATGCCAAGATTGGTAGTCCTTGATAGTGTCCATGTGATCTATTGTGACATCCATCTTAAACTTGAACCTTGCCTCCATAGCATCTGGTTACACTGCTCGAGCTCCATGTCCAACTCATCTTAGAGCATGCACATCATTGTCTTCAATGTGGTCTAACCAGCAACGTACTTGCGCATGATGTCTGCACTAATAGGAAAGTATGGGATGGTGGCAGTGTACATCAACTCGTCGAAGTACGAGTCAAGCTCCTGTCAGACTTGCTTATTTGTCTTTGCCTGGGTGAGGTTCCCAAGTGATGGGATCGCGTGCATGTGCATTATAACATCCATGCTCCTGAATACTCATGCATGGGAAGCTTGTATGCTAGTGATGAGTTGTGGTAGGTCTTCATAGTTCTAGATCTGACTCTGGATACGTGCTTGCAGCTCAACTGCATTGGCCTTCATCATCTTTGGCAAGTGAAGTGGGGCTCCCTTGCACTTCATCTTCCATGCTTTCATGTTATCAACAACAGCATGTATGTTCTTCAAGATGTGTGCTCTTCTCGCACATCGTTGCTGCAATTCGTGGAGATGGATGACTGCTTGGTGCACGGTACCAAACTTGGAGTACAATGCTCACATAACTATATCCAGGGACAATACTTCATATAGTATTGCCTTCATCAGTTCGGCTCGAGTGGACATTGTCACCAAGTCTCCTCCTTGCTTGGCCACCTGTAGTTCCTTCGCCATTCGTTCATTCTCAGCTATGAGGAAACAAACACTTGAGATAGTGGTTTCGGTATACTCTCTAGTTGCATCGGCCAAAGCAGTTGGATGCTTGTGCATATCAGTCACGATCACTTGTTCTTCAACTTGCGCAGGGGATGTTTGGTCCTCACGAGTCGGTACTCTCTGAGACTACACAACTCTATGATGAGATTCATCAAAGGAGATGTTGTGCATCTTTGCTTCCGGTTGACCACCAAGGATCTCAGTGCCTCCGTGGTCATAAGATACTTGCCAATTAGGATGCAATGAAGTAGGTGAGTCGACCTCTTTGTGGTGAGGCATGAAGTTGGTGTCCTGTTCCAACTCCTGTTGCTCCATATCTGCATCCAACTATTCAAGTGCATGTTCTATCTCATGAGAAAAGTCTTTCCCCTACAATGGTTCACCCTGTTCACTTGATGCCAGATGTTTAGATGAATCAACTACTTGTACAGGCACTGCTTTGTCTATCTACACATGATGTGCCCCCTATTGAATCTGCTCCTGTTGCGCTTCCTTCTCCTGTTAGTTCAGCTCTTGTTCTTTCTAGAGTTGTTCCCTCAGCTCATTCAACTCCTTCTCTTCTTTTCCATTCTCTTCTTATCCCTCTGCCTTCGCGCAATTTGCTTGTTGCGCTACTTCCTTTTCGGCTAAATAGCCATAGCTGCTTGTTCTACAAGTGGATCTTCTTGAAACCTGTAGCTTTGCTCCTCCTCCATGAGGTCGACAATCTTCATCTTCCCTTTGTCGTGCACATGTATGCTTGGCTCTGTTGCCTCTGCTACTTCTACTACTATTGCTACTGCCGGTGCTCTCTGTGATGTTGCTTCATGCTGCTTTGCTAACTACTCTACAGTGAAGCCGACCTGTTCATTGGGTCTAGAGGAATTGTAGTAGTACCTCCATAAGTCCTCCTCGACCCAATGACATGCCCCATGGATCCAGTTGAACTAAACTCTCGCGCAGTGATCCTTCACAATGCAATGTGGGTCATACGAGTTGAAGCTTTGGAGGTCGAAAGGATACTTCCTCATCTGTTTTGCTTCGACATCTGCTTGCTTAATACTCTGGATCTCATATAACCCAATCCACAACAGAAGAGCAGGCCAAGGTGCCTTCTTCTTCCGTGGCAGTCTAGTTGTCAATCCTGTCAAGATGTGGTATGCTACTTCCTGCATGACAAGCACGTCCAAGGCGAACTTTGGCAGAACATGCGAAGACTTCTCCGCATTGAACACTTGGATGAATGTGACAGACGGTGAGGCATACCAATCTGTAGTGCCTAGCAATGCCTTCATCACTTCCTCTGACATGCAGCGTGGATCCTGCTCGAATATCAACCTATACACTGGGGTGACAAAATGGTCGGACAACCGTATGATCACTCCTCTGAAGTTGCATTCGTACAACAGCTTGAAATACATGTTCACAACAGTCTTTGCCGGTGACCATGCCCACTCCAAGCTGGGGAACTCATGTCGGGCACAAACTCCATCTAGAATGTAGGCAGACATATAAATCTCTACATGCATAACCTCAAGTGATTGTTGAGCCTTCCTGACGTGTTCCTTCAGCTAGTGAGTCAGTATGTCGGACCAGTTGCATGATCTACCTTCTCTAGCCAATTGGTCCAATGCGATCATCCAACTCTGAGGAAAGGTTTCAGTGCTTGCTCGGCCACACAATCGACATGCGAATATGACCAAGTATTTGTATGCCTTCCTCAATATCTTTGTCTTGTGGATCTGGTTGGGTGTCATCCTGAAGCGAGCTGGCTCCTTTACTCAATCCTTCAGAATGTCTCTGGAGTGAGATTTGTTGTTGGGCAAGCTTAATGGAGGGGTCATGACAGTCATGGGCTCATACATCTAATACATCTCATAGTAATCACATGCCCAGATGGTTGCAAGCTTCATCCCATTGACACTGCTCAAGGTCATCACCTTGGGGTCAGTGTGAGAGACGATCCAGTGAATCATGTCTACGCATGGGAACGCAGGGTATCTACATGCAATCTGGTACAAGCCTGACTTATGAATATTCACGTACACCTGAATGTCTTCGAGGTCTTCCCCAAAAGTTCCTACGAATGTTTCATTCACCTCTTGCCACTTAATTTTGATGTCCTTGTCTCGATACAACTTTGTATCTTCGTAGACCGGTAAACCAGAGGACAACTGCACAGCTGCAATATCATTAGTGTCCTGAGATCCTGTTCTCTTGGAAGCCATTGAGACATATGAACACCTGAAAGATTTGGAAACAAGCAACATGCATGGCAAGAAATATGTCAGTGAAAACAAAGAAAATCCGGAGAAGGACACAACACATACCTGGGGAACTGATGAGCAAGATTGCGCAAATTTTATTGGGAGGTTGAGTGACTGGATGCTAGAACTACGCAAAAGGAAGTCTGGGCAGTTTGGGAGGTAGGACTGGCTACTGGATCAACGAAATGTGCAATCCAGTCAGGCAGCTGGCTGCTGGGATTGCGCAATGCACAATTCCAGCTGTGAAGGATTGTTGGCCTAGGGACAAATTTGCGCAATTTCTTGGGCCAAGTAGCCACTGTCCTCCAAAAATGCACAAAACAGTCATGGAGGCTAGTGCTAGGCAAGAATGTGCATTTATGGGAAGGAAGGTGAGCCTACCTTCCCTATATTGCGCAATGCAGCCTTGGTGAAGGCAGAGCCCGGGCCAAGGTTGGCCGAACTCGCCAGCGAGCAACTGAAAGCAACTAAGACAGTAAAATGCATGGCAACACTAAATGATAGCAGAAGTGATTGACAATGCATGCAAAACATGAATGAAAGATTCAGCAGATAGATCAACATGGATGTGGGTGAGGCAGTTCGTCGGTTGGGCGATTGTCCGTGCAAAACAGTTTCATGCATGCGACAACAATGAGATAGCAATGAAAACTGAAGCGGAGCTAGGACAAGCTAGAATACATGTAAACAACAACAAGCATTCAAACAAATCAAGCAAACAACACTCACACAAGTAAATACACAAAAAGCAACAGAAATGTTAAAAAAGACAAGTTGAGGCCACTTACCCGTGAATCGCTGAGCTGAATGTGTCGAAGAGTCCTGGATGTGTTGTGGGATGTCAAAGCTCCAAGATTGATGTGAATGAATGATATTTGATGCGTCGAATAAATAAGTTTGGTCTCATGACGTGCATGCCACAAATCTAGGAAAAAGCGACACTTGGAGGGAAACTTCTAAAACAACTTTGCATATAACCCCCGTTGCTAAAAATAGCTCCCTGAATCATGGGATGCCTTTTGCATGTTGTCTCTTGCTATTCTAGGAAGAATCAGTCATGCATGCATGCAAGTCAAGTTTCCTCGGTCTCGGGTGGATCTGGTCAATCGACTATTCATGCATGCAACTGCTCAATTGCTTGGGAAAATACGCATTCCTAGCTGTGATTTGGGCTAACTGCCTAGGGGGTTTGCGCAATTCCTGTGCATAGTAGTTGACTGCTACCCAGATTTGTGCAAATTCTAGGTTGAACAACCTGTTGCTGCAAAAATTTGTGCAAATCCTACAGGGAGGGTTGGCTGGCAGGATTGCACAATCCTGGAGCCTAGCAGGCTGTTAGAGAGGATTGCGCAATTCCTGGAGGGAAGGCTGGTTGCCCTCTAGAAATGCGCAATTTTCAAGGGGAAGCTGCTCAGCCTGCAGCTGGACCAAGTCCGGGTGAGTAGCCTATGAGGGGAACAGGTCAACTGTGATCGACAGGCTGCCTTTGTGCGAGGAAAACACTGAAGCTTGAGTACTTGACGAAGCAAGACAAAGTGTTGTGTAAGGTTTGTAGGGAGGCTCCAAAACAGGCTAAGAAAAAATTTTGGAGGGTGGTTGTAGCCGCTACAACATATTGTTATATGCATTAGGGTTATATACATTAGGTTTATGTACGTCTTTTGATGTTATGGTTACATACATGATAGATGATAGTTGATTAGTATAGTTATGTGCACATATTTCGGATAGTCAAGAATGGTAGTAACCTATAGTTGTATGCATTTTTATTGTTGTTTTATATTATATAACATGATGATTATGTTATATTTTATTGATGAAGTATCTTATAGGTTAACTTGTTGTTGTTAAATGATAGTTAGCTTGATGATTATGGTTATAGCATTTATACCTTGATGTTATATGTATCACACTAAGTTGGATTGGCCTATGTCGATGGTTAGGGTTATGACATTCAGGTATGAGTCGACTTACTGTGTTGCATTTTGTTGTACTAATCTAGATCGATCATACATAGGTGATTTCTATGCATAAATGATAATTGTGTATGTGTTATGATGTAAACATGTTATCTAGTGACTATTTTGGGTATCGTGATCTTATTTATGTTTGAGTTAATATCTCATGAAGTTATATCATGCTAACTAGACTGATTGTGCAGACAAGATTGCCTCCCTTGAGATACATTAAGGTATGAACTTGTTTATGTCATATACCTTGTGCTTGACTGTTTGATTATGACATCTATTTGGTGTTTGAGTGTTTGGTGTCTAGTTGATTTATTTAACATGGTATGTTTGCAAGTTAGTTAAATGTTTGATGAATTTCATAAGATGAGTATGTGTTCCAATGATCTTGTTTTAAGATGATTGTACTAACACATATGTGTTGAGATAGGTGATATGTACTTGAATGTAGTTGAGAGTTGTAGCATTATGTCTAATGACTATGAGTTGACTATGGATTAGAACATGATTGCTAGCCCTGGTAAAGTTTGATTCCAAATTGATATATATGATTGTCTTGATATTTGGAACATGTGGTTGACATGTGTGAGCAGTTTCATGAAACATGCATGGTATTAGTATGACAAGGTAATAGTTTATATGTTTATATAACTAACAGTCACGTGATGTGACAGTGCATAGTAACACTCAATTGTAGCAAGGAAAAGGTCAAAGAAAATAATTGAGCAAGAATTCCTTTGGCTATGTTTGGAAACCCTAATTCCAAACGAATGAGTTCCTTGCATACAAGAAGTCTTCTTAACCTTGATTTTGTCTGACATTGTGTGGATATGTGTTATAGTCATGAACATGTACTTGAAGGTATATTAGTCAATCTTTAGTTACAAGTGGATCTGTCAAGGGAATTGGAGTCCTTGGAGAGATGGTGCGGGTGTGTTCAGTTGTAAGGCAGAAGACTTAGCACAACAAGGTAAGGTATCTGGTGTATGGTTGTATTTATTGATGCACTGCAAGTTATGTGTTTATGGTAGTATGATGTAGGAGATTGCATGGCAAAGATATTGCCATGAAATCTTGAAGAAGGCTTAGGTTGAGCTTTCCTTGGAAGCACTTGGGACCATGGGCATTAAGTCATGGTTTTTGTTATCAGTCTTGTGCTTTTGGTCTTTCGTGATTTGTTGTGCTTGATTGGTGGCTTTTTTTATGTCTAGGGTATGGCCATACCACTTTTATTGCAGAGTTGTGTTGGTTTTCATGGTTTTCTTCTTGTTTGATTCTTGTGCTTGCATTTTAAGTTTTGAGCCTTGGGAATTGGTTGGGAAGGATGAAAGTTAATGGAGCTGAGGGAGAGTTGTGTGGTATCCAACAGGTAATGTAAGACACAGATGAAGCTCGGTGCATGAGTTAGCACAACGGAAGGTAAGACTATGACATTCGATTGGACTGTTTGGGTCCATTGTGGTAAATGGACAGTGATAGTACAAACATGAGAAAGGTACTCGGAACAAGTAAAGTAAATGGATATGAGGTGTCATATGCCTTGGGTATGTTGGGAACTGTTGTTCTTGATGTTGCACATATGTTGCATGCATAAAGGGAATTCTCTTAACCTTGGCCTTATGATATTTGGTAATTATGTTGTAATCATTATTGTGTTGATGTTTATATATGTATACATGTATATATGTATGTATGTCGTGTCTGAAAGCATCATCATGGATCATGATTGTTTTATGCTAATTGTTTATGTATATGTATGTATGTATCTATGTCACTGTTTGACAAGGTTGTTAGGAATCATTCTTGTGGAGGAATGATTGCTTACGTAGGTGAATGACACGAAAAGATTCTTGGTTCATGAGGAATCAAGTGGGAAGAGTACCCTGACACATCTATGAGGCCAATATCATCTGGTTATGAATTGACATTATGTGATTATACTATGTCTATGTTATGGAAAGGTTATACCAAGGGATGCATCAGCGAAATGAAAGCAGTGTGGTTCGTGGCATGTTAGGATAAGCATGGATGGCGGAGAGACACTAGAAGCAAGTTTCCTAATAGAGACAATGTGGTTTGGATGTGTGGTACTACTATTGTGCATATGTTGTATATGTTGTACATGTTGCATCTGTGATGTTGTACGCATACGGTGTTGTGTATATATAGTGTGTGTACATGTTGTTTATGCAATGTTGTGTACAGGGTGGTATAGATAGTGTTGTGTTAATGTTGCATATGCAATGCTGGGTATAGATGGTGCCATGTACATGATGGATATGCGGTGTTGTGTTCATATGGTGTTGTGCGCATGTTGGATATGTAGTGTTGTGTATGGTGCTATGTACATGTTGTATATGCAATGCTATGTACATATGGCATTGTGTGCATGTTGTACATATGGCGCTATGTACATATGGTGTTGTGTGTAGATGGTGTTATGTACATGTCGTGCATGTGGCGTTGTGTACATGTGGTGTCGTGCATGTGGTACTGTGTACATGTGGTATTGTGTACACATTGTACAGGTGGTATGATGTATATGTGGCGTTGTTTACACGTTGTGCAGGTGGTGCTTTGTACAAGTGGTAATGTACCACATGTTGTACATATGGTACTGGTGTACATGTGGTATTGTGTGTGTGACGTACATGTTATGTTGTGTATATGCGTTACTATGTATGTGTATTGTGTTGTCTTGGTATTGTGACATGTGTATTCCTTGTGTTGTACTTTGTGTAGTACATGTATTTTGTTGTGTTATACGTGAGGTGTAAGTACATGTATTATGTGGTGTTGTACATCGAGTATAGATGTATGAGTTGTGCTGTATATCGGGTGTATGTGTATGCATTTTGTGGTGTCGTACGTTATGTGCAGATGCATGTCTTGTGATGTCCATTGTGTACGTATACGTAGGTACACTAGGTATAGGTGTATGTGTTGTATGTCATGTGTAGATGCATGTATTGCATGGTGTGGTATTCGGTGTATGGTTGTATGTGTGGTATGTAGACTATGTGTGTGTGCACACGGTTGAGGAGAAGGCACTGGGTGTTTATCGGGTGTGGCAACCAATTCGGAGTGCGTATGAAATAAGGACAAAGGTGGAAGCCAAGGATTGGTTAAAGGATAAGTATCAATATTTTATTTCAGTTTTTTTATTTATGTGATTTATGATTCCGGTGTATGATAATTACATGTGATTTATATTCTAGTTCATGATGGTTACATGTGATTTATGAGGTTGATCTATGATGGTTGTGTTTCAAGTTAACCTGATGTGATATGTTATACATGATGATTTGGTCAAAGATGATAGTTTGACTTATTGTGATAGGAAGCAAATAGAATTGCAAATGTACCTTATTGACGAGCTACCAATGAGGTATGATTTGCAGTTATTTCAATTTATTTTGAATCTAATGTAAATTATGTGCTTGGTACAAGAATGCATGAACATGCCTGGTTGGGTGGTTGAAATCGACTGTAAGAATTAACAATGTCAACAAAAGGAATTGGAACAAGCATCAATATGCTGGTAAATCATTTCAAGAGCAGGGCCATAGTGGGACATTGGTACTCAATAGTATCCATTGATTTCCATGAGCATGCTATGACCAATATGATGGTTTGAGGCAGGTATATGCCTTGGTTTTGTATCCTTTGATGCAAGTAAGCCTTTCCAAGGGATGGACTGCCCGAGATAGGGTTGTTAGTGGAACTTGGAAGGTGAATGACTGCACAGAAGGGGTTGATCGGATTGCCCAAGGGACTGTGTAGCAAAGAAGGGAAGACCGAGAATGGATTTGTTTTGGTCATTAGCATTTCTAAATGGAATCAGATGCACATTGGGAGTGCGCCCTGGAACAATGAGTCAGTAACTGGCATTAGAGAACTTTTGAGGTCTAAAATGGGCATCCTAAGAAAAATGTACAACCAAAATAAACTTTATAAGAACCAATAGGATTCACGATGATGATGTCAACCATGGGGGATGATTCACCATTTTTGGGGGTAAAAAAATAAAAATATAAAAAAAATAATAAAATAATAAAACTATTTTTTCAACTTGTATTTTCAACGTATCTCCCTAAGATTTTACTCAAATTTCAAGCGAGAGTACTCTTTGGATGCAAAATTTAATTCTTCATCTAAGGAGTACCCATGTTGCATACTTTCCATGGACCCAACTACACAAAAATGGAGAAATACATGAAGAAATGTGATTGCAATCACATTTTTAAAATATTTCTCATTTTTCCTGTAGCAGGGTCCATCAAAAGTATGCAACATGGGTATTCCTTGGATGAGGAATCAAATTATTTATCCAACAAGTGTTCCTGTTTGAAATTTGAGTAAACTAATAGGGAGATAAGTTGAAAATACAAGTTGAAAAAGTAGTTTTTTTTTCCTCTAAAATTTGATGATGTAATTTAATATTATTTTATTATTTCCACTATTATTTTATAATTTCCTTAGGAGGCCCATTTTAGACCTCAAATTCCCCTAATGTCACTGAGAGGACAAGTGGTGCTAGATTATAGCATTAAACATTGGATGCAGATTTGACTTTGCAATGGATTCTGGACTTCTTGGGAAGGAAGTGAATCCTGGTATTACTTTGAGGGTGGAGGTGTGAGCCTCTGGATTCCCTTGTTGCAGATGCAGGCATCGTATCCTTTATTCGTTGGTTGAGAAAATGTACATATGTGTATATGTGTGTATTATTGTAAATATTGTATCGAGCTGGATTTATAAAGCTCCATAGACAATGTGGTTATTTGCTAGTTGAAGTAAATGCGTATGTGTATATGTGGTTATTGTAAATACCGTATTGAGTTGTGTTATAAAACTTTAATAAACAATATGTTTTCCATGTTCCAACAGTGGTCATGATAAATACTACAACGAGCTATGTTATAAAGCTCCATGGGCAGTATGTTTTGTTTTCAACAGTCTTGTTGGTTATAGGTGTCATTGAACACCAAGGACGGTGTTCCCCCAAGGGGGAGGGTTTTGTAACATCCCTAGTTAAAAACTCATGTAAAAATATATATATGGCCATGGTGATGGGACACGTATTCCAAGATTAATGGTGGGGGAAACATCATAATGGGTATTGATTAGGTTACGTATTCCAAGATTAATGGTGGGGGAAACATCATAATGGGTATTGATTGGGTTTATTATGGCTAAGGAAATTGGCAAAGGCAATGGCTAAGGCTTTGGAAAAGCTTGAGACATTTATTGGCATTTATTTATGAAAATAAAGGAAATTAGGAGAAAAGGAAGGTGAAAAGTCACAGGTTGCATGTGAGGAGGAAAACGAAGGAAAATGAAGAAAACAAAGGCCTCATTAATAAAAAGGCTTCTTAGGATCAGTTGGCAAGCTCTTGGCTCAAGCTTGGTCAGTTCAGTTTTGGTTCTCTCTCATTATTCTCTCTCTGTCTCTTATATACTCTTGGAGACTTAGAGTTTTCTTGGAGAACTCTTGGAGGGTGTGACATACTTGGGTTTTTCAAGCAAGAAGACAAAGGAAGAGTAGGAAAGTGCAAAAGGGCATCGGGATCGGCAACTACATCAGATTTTCTTGTAGGTACCGAGTTGCATGTATGTTTCCTTCACTAGTTTTGGCATGCAAGGTACATGCATGTGGTTTCTTGTTATGATATATCATCGACATGGAGGATTTCCTAGATTGAAAGTGGATTTGCCTAGCTTTGTCATTTCTAGTAGCCATGGTGTTGTGGGTTTATTTACTTTGTTTTCTGGTTGGTTCTCATGTTTCCTTAGCTTGGGTTGAGTTATTAGTTCCTGAAAGCCCTGGTTGGACAAAAGCTCTGGAAGCCCTATAACAACTTGGGTTGAGTTACTATTCCTAGAAGCCTTGGTTGAACAAATGCTCTGGAAGCCCTTTGTGGGTTGAGTTACTAGTCCTGGAAGCCTTGGTTGGTCAAACGCTCTGGAAGCCTTATATAAGCTATGGGTTGAGTTACTAGTCCTGGAAGCCTTGGTTGAAACAAATGCTTTGGAAGCCCTGGAAGGCTTAGATGGCGACCAATCTGATGATGGTTTTGTGATGTCCAACCGTGAGATGGAATCACTGCTTGATGGGTTGAGGTGGATGGCCTCGGGAAGCCCTGGATGAGTTTTGATTGATGTGTTCTATCAAATCCCACATTCATGCTTGGAATATGGCATAGGGGTGAATGGTTGAAAAGAGATTTGGCTCAACCATTCTATAGTTGGGTGGAATGTGGAAGCCCTATCCCACGTTTGGATTTTGCATTATTAATGAAAGGTTATTTCTCATTGTGTTTCTATGAGTATTATATTGGATTATATGTGGTTTATATGGTTGTGATTTCATAGGTATTTTTGTCCCTGTTATGTTGGTTATGTATGTTTTTTATGACAACAGTTATGTATGGCTTTCATCATATTTTTACTTGTATATGAATGAACAATGTATCTATGGTCTAATGGATGGAATGAAAGTTAATGTGTTGAGGCATCAATGCTTCATGGAAAATCTCATATAAGTATGAGACCCCTATGCTCAGATCTGTTATTTAGACCTGTAGTTTACATATTCATGATATGTTTAACGAAATGCCTGTCATGGCTAGTAGGGGTCCAGTCAAGGTCTTAAACAAGTATTTGCTTTAGTACTGTTATTTTCATATTATTTTACTGTTCTGAAGGTATCATGAAATTATTGGCAGTGACCTAGGCTCTAGGCCTGAAAAAAGTGGCTCAAATCCCGGGGACGCTGGCATAGCACTGGCAAATTGGGTCTCTGGACGCTGGCAGGCAAGCTTGTGAGAGCGACTTGGGTGTTTGGACGTTGTCATGCCTATAACATGAGAGCGGTTGAGGCTTAAGTTGTCCAAAATCTCAGTGGGACCCAAGGGCAAGTTGTTTGAAGTGTTGGGTTAGTCCTAAGGGTCCTGAAGCTGATGTTGAATGTTTGCATGGTGTGTTTCTATTAGTTCTACTTTCTTAACGTGACTTAGGAGGTCGAATCATATCATAGTGGCCTCTCGTCACATATTTACCCTAGCTGCCCAGTTGCTTGGGTAGATGTGGGAGGAGGGTGTTACATTTACAAAGTCTATGAGCACTGAGAATTTCTCTTGGTATATAGAAACAATGGGCACTATAGAGCTAGACCAATGACTAAGCTCTCTTATGGCCCCCTGTGAAAAGAAAACAACAAGTGGGAGAATGTTGGGTGTGTGTTATAGTATTTCCAAGACTAGCCCTATGCGCGAAGTCAGGGGATCAAAGAGGGGGTGGCTAGCCCCCCCTTTGTTGCGTCAAGCGCAGCGAGGGGGTCACAAGGGGGGTAGTAGACCGTATATTAGGTTGGCGGACCTACCTATGGTTTTGTGCATGGATTTCGCACATGGTTTTAGGCATGATGGTTTTCTGCCCATGGTATTTTATAGATCCAATGAAAGGAACTACGCTTATGTTATCATCTAAGGTTAATGGATGTTTCGACATGAATATATATATATATAGTAACATTGAAAAAATATAATGAAAAATCAATTTAATAA